>MDKI01034458.1:0-43251 GCA_005239505.1 Nicotiana paniculata | reverse complement strand
GATTTAGTAAAGAGTTTGGGAAAATCCTACTGGGAAGTAGGTCGTGGTTTTTTCACCTTTTGAAGCAGGTGTTTTCCACGTAAAAATCTCTGTGTTCTTTATTTTTTGTATTTATTATTCCGCAAACAGTAGAGGTTGGAACACATAGAAGAACCTGGTTTTTCTATAACTAGTGCACTCAAAAATCGGACACCACACAAATCACCCCCCTCTTGTGTGGTATTGACGTTTAAAACATCATATTTTTATGGGAGATCGGTGTGGTGGAACAAGCTTGATCCTATATTCCTCAAGTCCCGATTCTATTTAATTCATTTCTGGTAGGTGAAACTTATCTTGAAGAAGGATTTTCAGGTCAATTTGCACCTTAAAAGCTCACAGATACTACATCCACAGTTAATGCAGCACATTGATGAATCACATTACCTTACGTCTACCATACACCCTAACTCCCTCCCAGGAGTAAATCGCTGCCCTTCTCCACTTCGCTTAATTGGTGACACCAACCTCTAACCTCACCTTAGGTGGAGGGTGCTTACCACTTGAGCAACCCTCCTTTGTCCAAAGCACATTGAACAAATTATACTCAAAAAGATTTAAAAAAAAAAATTCAAATGAAATAAGGCGATACTCATCAAGGCACCACTAGCACGAGGAGGTGGAAAACATAAGAGAGTGAGTACTCACTGGAATTTCCAGATCTTTCCGCCGAGATACAAAAGCCTGATAAGCCTTCTGTCGACTTTTGGCTGCTTCACGAAGAGAATAGCCTTGAAGATCTCCTAAATGTCTCTCTCTCAGGTCTGGATCCTTAATCACCTGGAATTAAATACAAAGCAAGGATGACGGTATAAAATGATTAGACTAATCCAGCAGGTCGGGCAGTCAGATTTTATACAAAGATCTTATACACGCATACTTATCAAACCCCAACACTTTTTCCCTTCTTCACACGTCATCACTCATAGAAATAACAAACGGAATATCATATTTGCGCCACATAAAACGGGTATGCGCTCCTAACACCTTGGACACGGTCATGTTGCATTCTACATTTCAAACACGAAAGAATCAAACAGACTTTATACCATAGTTCTTGAGTAGCAGTTACGAATCTGCACGCCTTTCTTAGCCCAATAAGAGTATTTTAGTCCATCTTTTTCAATTGGTGGAATGTTTTAGCTAATAGACAACAAAATCCTTATTGTCTATCCAACTACCGAATTACGTAATACCAGTGCCCACAATCAAACAAATGTTCTCTTATTAAAATTTCCCACAGTTAAGAAATTGCTAAATTCTGTTGTTCCATAGCAATAAGAAAACTACCACGACATATAGCAAAATCACGACTCCTTTCCAGTTTCCAGACACTCATAACAAGCAACAAAATACAGGAAACAGAAGAAGAAAGCGAACAGTACCCAACTGCCACAAGTTCACAGAAAATATGATTAATGAAGGAAAAAGGTAACAAACATTTAAAAAAACGTATGAAGATCTCTGGGAGGAGTTTCTGAAGTGGGGGGAACAAAGCAAATAGCACAAGATGAAACTGGTTAACCAAAAGCAACATGTACAGGTTTCTCATTGGTAGCACATAATAAGACAGAATCTTATTCAGGAAGTTACATGAAGAGTATGGTGGATAAAAAGTTTGTAACATTAATGGATTGGGATCGAATTCCAACCATGCAAAGTAACAGTGAGATCATACCTCTAGACCTCCACAGTTCCTTGCAATTGTCTCAGCTGTCTCATAGGCCCGCTTCAAATCGGAAGAGTATACAATGGAGATCCTTGGCTCCATAGAGAGCCGGGCTGCCACCTTTGAACCAACCTTTATCAGGAACTAAGCCCAGATAGGAGAAAAAGAAATAAGGAAAGAAACAGGTGAATTCCATGTAATCTCCTGTGGCTTTCCAATTTGGAAATCCTTTTACCCCCCCCCCCCCCCCCCCCCCAAAGAGGGGACGACAGAGTACTCTCCTTGACCGTGGTCATTAGCAAATGGAGGTGTAGTCCAATTACTTGACTCTTCCCAAGGTGGACATGCTACTTTAATGGAAGGAAAGTTGGCAGAGAAAGAGGGTAGGGGGAATTGATACCAACCAACCTTTGCTCTCTCTCTTTCTTTTCCCTGCTTTTTCTCTTTTTATAATGTACTTTCATACATATTAATAAATGTTGCTCCCGGAAAAGGCTTTGAGTAATGAGAAGGATAGTGTGCATCAATTCCAGTGGTTCATGAGGGTTAATTGAAACACCTTCTTAACAAAAGCATATTGTTCCTTCATCGTGACTTACCTCCATAGCTTGCTTTCTCCCAATGTCATTTAGTTCAACATCTAAATGCCCCTGGTCAATAAAGGAAAACAATATCACTTTAACTTTTCTTTTTCTTCATTCATATAAGTTTAGCTTTTTGCTTTCAGTAATAATAACCACTTGCTGATGGGCCATATGCGGAGGAGTAGAAGACATTCGAGAGTATAATTTCTCATCCCAATCATAGCCAACAGAGCAACAATTGCTGAAATAATCCCACAAATCATCAAGAACTTATAAATTTACAGACATATAAGACAAGGATTTTGGCACTTTGCATTTTCCCTATCCATATTTCATTATGCCATTTATACTTTAAAAGCTTCACCTCTCCATAATCTTAAAAAACACAGCACATTTTTCCATTTTTAATTTTCCTATCATGTTTTTACCGGTTGTGGTATGCCATTTATACTTTACAAGGTTGCTGTCTGCCATTTACAAGACCCCAAGACAGCCGTCAGATCTTTCAAAGGGTTGCTACCTAGCAAAAATATGCATCTGTAACTGTTTATGGGTTTATTTTTGGGGCATGTTAGAGTTATGAGTCTGCTGGAGATTGGATCAAAATAATGGGTTGGCATGGTAAAGTTTAATATCTTAAAAGTATAGACAATAGCGAAGTATATATCCACAAAATATACAAATTGCAATGCTAGAAACCTGAAAAGTGAAAAGACACTTTGAATCTACAAAAATAAATGAGTTTTATTCATTAACCCAAAGCAAAAGGAACAAAATTGAAGGTAATTAGTTTTTCAATAGCAGAAATAACTAGAATGATGAGTAGAATAGAATACCTAGTTTATTTACTAAATTTCTGCTTTCTAGCTAAACAAGAATGTGCATTGCAATACTTGATACTAAAGGATATCTCCTAAGAAGGAATAACTAATAAAATAGTATAAATTTGATAGACTTTACAATATGTTGAAAGACAAAATATAACATAAATGCAAAATTAAGTTCAGGCGGTTAGTAGTGTTCGATGATGGCAGTTTGATATTTACTTTTGTGAACTATCTAACAGAAGTTAATGAAGGAAAGGTCACTGAAACAACAAATTAAAGAATAACAGTAAACAGTGTAATCTTAAAACTTAAAAGGCAGGTGTATTGGACAAAGTAGATTGGAGGCTGATGATCGTATACAGCCTAGATTACAAAACTAATAGGCTAGTGCAAGAGATATAATATCTGCTTCCATATCTCTGAAAGCAAGCGACATCATTCAGCTAAACAACAACAAATCATAAAGCGCAGCTAGAAAAAACCTGAATTTTAGAAGCAACGTTCCACTGAGTTTCACCGTGACGGATAACAATAATCTCGGTAACATTTTCGGCTTTGACATCTCCACCACACTCAGATTGCAGTAGAACCATGTTATGTACACATGCAAACCTTCCAATTTTAGGGCACAAGAAGTAGAAAATCAACATTCTAGTACCGACATCCATGTAAAAGAAAAAAATGTCAAAAGTATTAGCTAACCAAAGAGAGGAAGAACTGAATTTCAGTTATCCAATCTAGCAAACAAAACCAAAAAACTGAACTAAGGAGTAGAACAACCCAATCAAATGGACTGATTAATACCGCTAACTAGAATCCAAATCAACAATTCAAGTACTGACATAGACGATTGACATCCATGTAAAAGGAAAACAATGTTAAGAAATGTATTGGATAAACAAAAAGAGGAAAACCTATTCGATTTGCTGATCTGGAAAACAAAATTGAACAGAGCATATTAAAAATATGAAATCGATCCAACTGATCAATACGACTCCAGTGACATAGATACAACTGATATCCACGTAAAGAGAAACAAATGTTAAATAAGGTATAATCTAACAAAAAGTGGAAACACCGAAACGAATGGAGCTTATAGCTCCTGACATTTGTTTAAAAGATAAAGAATGATAAACAACACGAACTGAAACGAGGAGGAATCAAACCGAACCACACCAGAAGCAAACTGGAAGAGGAAGGGCCGATCCGAACCAAATCGCACAACAGGCAAACTGGAAAAATAAAAGGGACGAACCAAACCAAACCGCCACAGGCTACCTGGAAAAAGGAATAACCGAACCAAACAATAACTCACAACAGGCTAGATGCAAAAAGGAAGAATCAAACCAAACCACACAATAGGCTAACTGCAAAAGGAATTACTGAACCTAACTAAACCACATAAAAGGCTAACTGTAAAAAGGAAAATCGGACCAAACGACACAACATGCTAACTGAAAACAGGAATAACCAAACTGAATCAGACCGCAGAAAAGGCTAGCTGAAACAGGAATAACCGAATCGAACCAAACAGCACAACAGGCTAACAAAAAAAGAATACCCGAAGCGGACCAAACCACACAACATGCTAATTGAAAAAAAGGAATAACCGAACCGAACAAGACAGCAGAACAGGCTAACTGGAAAAAGGAATAACCGAACCGAACCACATGACAGGTTACCCAAAAAAGGAATAATCGAATCAAACCAAACCGCACAACAGGCTAATTTAAAAAAGGAAACTCGAACCAAACAGCACCACAGGTGACCACAGGTTAACTGAAAAGAGGAAGAACCGAACCAAACCGCACCACAGGGTTCTTTTACGGTTTCCCAATCTAGAAAAGAAAACCGAAAGAGCAATCAAAAAATTGAAAGGAAAAAAAAAAATGGAACCGACTGAGAAATGCCCCTTCCTACACTTCAAATCAATGACTGACATGGCCAGCTGACATCCATGTAGAAGAGAGAAAAAGAATGCTAGGAACGCATTCCGAACAGTGGAAGAAGTGAACCGAATTCATCTAATTCGGTTACCAGGAGCCGAACCCTTTTAGACTGCTCGAGCTCAAATTGCAGTTTTCCAAAAGAAAACAGGACCGAATTTTCTCATTTTAATCAAGTTCATAATATTTAAGTTCGGTTACTGAATATTAAAAAGAATCAAACTGAACCGACAGCTCCATACCCCAATTAAGAAATCAATTCAACAGTTTAGTACTGCCATGGACGGATATCCAGTGAAAAAAACGTTGAAGGCATTGGCAAAACAATGATTCCGGTACTAACACATACAACTGACATCCATGCAAAAGAGAAATTTTTTTGACTAAAGGTAATGAGGAAGAACGAACCGAACTAGAAACAAATGCCGTTCATTCAATGTTTACTGAAAACGAAACCGATAAATTTTTTAAATAACCGAACCGAATATCAACCAAAAAGTTAAAAAAAACATAAATCGAATGACCGATGAGTAGTCCAAACTAGAATTCAAATCAGCCATTGCAGCAGAGAAAATGCTGGATTGAAGCTCAAGCTTGATCTGAGGTGTAGCTTGAAAATTGAGGGCTCTCCGTTCTGAGAGTGGCGGAGAAGTAGAGGAATGTGTTGTCAGGCTGAATGTGATTCTCGTTTAAGCATGTTCTGCGACCTCTTGTGCAGTGTAGTTTTATACAATTCACCGCTACTCACTGCCGAAGACTAGGCTATTGTCAGCCCAATATAACATGAAAATGGATACAAGAGATGTAGGAATTGTTACACAAATAGCGGACCACATTCAATATTTATTTTTTTCTACTATACATAATTATATGTATATTATACATTCACAAGTTATTTTTAATTTAAAATATTAGGTGAACGACTATTTGGGTTAAATCTTCTAACACGCATGAGAGCCCACTGCAAAGCCCAGTTAAGTTGAAATAGACTATGAAGGGTACTTTCAGAAATGACTATTGTTTGGACTATGGAGGCTTACAGCTGGGCGTAGCTATAATTTAGCTAATTACATTCCGTAGGTATTAAGTAATTGCTTGCCATGGAATGTATGTCGTAATCAATTCAGTTGTATACACTGTATTCAATTCGGATGTATTCGTTCTTATATATTTTATATTGTATTTGATTCCATTGTATTGAATTCAGTTGTATTCAAACAACAAAAAATCAAGAAATAAGGTGTATACCACTCTATTCAATTCGGTTGTATACACTGTATTCAATTCAACTATATTTATTCTTAACTATTTTACATTGTATTTGATTTTACCGTATCTAATTCGGCTGTATTCAAACAACAAAAAATCACAAAAACAGTGATATGTGTATTTGTATCATTGTATGTGACTCAATAGCAAATAAGAGAAGAAAGTTTGCTGGAAATAACGTATTTCGGTCAAGCAAAACACTGTATACATTGTATTAAAACTAAAAATGGAGACGAACAAAGATCCAGCCAGATCTGAAAATACACTATCACGTTGTATCTACCTAAATCCGATTAGACGAATATGCTTTAATGTGAGATACAAAGAAGGAGAAGAAGCCATGGATTTTAAACTCCTCAAAGTCATCATAATCTAAATCAACAACCTCAGATCTCAAGAGCTTTGAGTATAACCGAAAAGATTCTTTTTCTTCTTATTGTGCAGATCGGAGCAGCCCCATAATAAGTCGACGGTGAGTCGCTGGAGAAGATGACTGACTGGACGGCCGCCTTGCCGAGGGCAAAGATAAAGGGAAAAATGAGAGAGAGTTGAGGGAGAAGAGAGAGAGTTGGGAAATCAGTTGTATATATTTGAACATTTCTATAAAATATAAAGTGGGTATAAACAACAATATTTTTAAAGTGTTTTGGTTTATAATAAATATGGTGCATTATTTATCTATAGAATGTAAAATTTTCGACCAGGAACTGACTATTCATGGTTGAGACAAGATCTTGTTCTTTTTCCTTTATTTTTGACGCGTGGTGTGGTCATCTATATCTCTCTTTTCTTTACATGATAAATAATCTAAACTGGCATTCTTAAAGAAATGTGTATGTTTTTATCTTAGGAATTTGATACTGATGTTTAAAGGCCCAGATAATCTCATCTTAGTTTAGTTTACATAATTGTAATAGGATATTTACCGCTTCATCCCATAGTTTTGTCATGATTTAACTCTCAAAGGTTAAACCGGCTTAATTAAAAATCATTTAGGACCAAATTGTATAGAGTTTATGACAAAGATTATTTCAGCAGGCAGAGAATTCCCACATTTACAAGGAGCAAAACTTGTATCGTTGATAGACTCGCTAAGTAGGGAACAACTATGGAGATAGAAAATGCAACACATGTGATTGCTCAACCATCATCCTTTTTGGTGGATCAACAATTAGAAGATCAAGAAGGACTACTGATACGTGTTACAAATGTCAAGTTGCCTATGTATGGGTCAAAATTAGGTCGAGTTTAGCGAATGCAAGCGAACAAGCTCTGCCCGATGTCTAGCACGGTCCAGTGGCGAGGAGCTGCCAGGAAAGAGACCAATGTTGAGGTCGAGTAAAGAACAAAAGGCTTTAGCAACAGTTAGAATAGTCTTAGAATTGTGGAAAGGAATATTTCATTGAATATTCCTCCAACTGACCCTTTTAGGATTTCCTATGAATATCCCTTATAAATAAGAAGAGATAGGGAATAAAGAGGAGTTTCTCTTTTCTGATAAAAAATATCTTGTAAAGGGTTGACTATCAAGAATATACAAAAATCTTGTCTTGTCTCCTCTGTGTGATTCCATTGTTCAATAAACCTCTTTTACTCACAAGATCCACTTTGTCCACCTTCATAGTCTAAGTGTCAAACGCTGTTGTCAGAAGAAGGAATCATCCAACTCATTCAACATTTGGGTGATGAATTCCTTCTTATTATATTTAATGTCATTTGTCACGTTTATTGCATTTTTTATCTTCATATTCATTGACAATCATTGAGCATTTACTTTGTATTTATTAGTTTGGACACGGTCCCATACCATCAAAACATTCAAGCATCATATCTGGGATTTATTGTATTTGACTAGGATTCACCCATTATCTCCTTATTAAATTGGTTTAACAAAAACGCTTTAAAATTTTTGGTCAAATAATTTGGCGCCGTCTGTGGAGAATTCCTAGTTAAATTTTTTAGTTTCTCCTAAATCTAAAAAAATAACAGCGACAAATCTTTCTCTTTCTTGTTTGCACAAGCTAACAATGACAGGAAAATGAGAGGAAAGACTGAAAGCAGTGATGGGCGTCACTGATCAGTTCCAACCCTACACCACTATAAAGTAGCGTGGAGTGGTCGATGCAGTTTTACGCGAAAGGACGGGATCGATTTCCACAAGAAGTTAATATTGGTTGGGAGTTGGGTTTCTACCTAATCTAGCTGTGCGTGTTGTTTCTAATTGCACTTCTAACCATGATTGAGATTAATTCAATTATAATGTTAATGCTACTGAATGCTGAAAATAATCTAAGTACAATATTTTTTGTAGGAGTTTTCCAAATGATAAAAAGCACCAGGGAAGTGACTTCCGCCTAGGCGAGTACCTAATGGAGTCTAGAATCTAGGACAATATTGTTGTAATATGGGTCGTGATATAACCTTCACACATAATTACTCACTCTATACCTCTCGGTAGTTTGAGTGACTTTGTCCAATTTGGCTTTCTCAAGCACAAATGGGTGTTCATGCAATGCAAGTGAAATTGGCTCAAGTAGGGTATTACTATCTCTAGGTTTAACCCTTTAATTGGGGCTATCAATCTCTTAAATTCACTCCAATTCCTTGTTAGCCTACTTTACCTAGACTTGGGCTCTCTTTCTCAAGAAGAGCCTAAGTCAAAAAGGCATGAATCAGTGTTTGCAACCACAAATTCTACAATTAAAGCATGAAATAAGCTAAACATCACTAAACCTTAAACAAATAAGCCCTAAAATTGAAGACCCATTAAATACCCACGCTAGGGTTAGGTCACAACCCTAGCTAATGGGTCTAGCTACTCATAATAAGATAGAAATCAAAGATAAAGATGTAATATAAGCCATAAAAGTCAATTACAAGAAGAAAATCTAAAGATGCAAGCTAAATCTACTCTAAAATTACTTAAAGTGGTAAAATACGGCTGTTCACGAGCTCCCTAATAAAAAACTCAACCTAAAAATGGGAAAAAGATCTATTTATACACAGCTGAAATTACTGGACAAAAACTCCCCTACGGAGGTTCCGCTGACAGCGTAATACTGGGTGCGTCCGTGCTTGGTCATTCGCAGCCGTGCAATAACGAACGCGGTCCGCGTTTCTTCAAATTTGTCTTGGACTGGGCTAGGCTTCACGGACCGCGTAAATAGTGTCGCGTCCGCGTTGGCTTTTATCGCGGTCGTGTCGCCCCCCCTTTTTTCAGGAGTCCGTGTTTCGACATACTTTGGGACAACTTGTTTCCTTTTGGGAAAAGAGTATGAAAATTAAAGAGTCGCCACCTAACAGATTTAAGGTGCGTTAGGATACCTAATGCAAGTAACTCATGAAACCGATTTGTGTTATCAAAGATTGGGTAAGGGCTTGAAATTACCTTGAGGGGAAGGTGTTAGGCACCCCTCGAAGTCCACAACAGTGGGTCCCGACCAAACTTATTTTGTGAATTAGTGATATGACAAATAAATCAGTCTAAGCACACATATGTATAAAAATAAGGGAAGTCCTAAGTCTATTATCCTATAGGATCACATCTGTACAATTCCCGGTAAACCTTCCTCAACTAGAGGGGTTACACGTGGCATTAGCGCACATGTCATCATATCCTTTTACTACCCAATTACTCTCCCCTTAGCGGTTATAAGCGGTTTTAATTAAACGAACTCTATGCGTGCATTACCCGTCCCTTTCTTATGGTCCTGGAGGTGTTTAGGACCTCTAATTTAGGCAGTTCGAGACTCTCCTAAGGTGTTTAAAGGAGAAAATCTAAGCGACAACAAATAACATATAGGATTGTCAAGTAAAAGAACAATTAAGGGGCTCATGTTTACCTCCACAAATAAAAAGATAATTAGCACGTCTCAAACAACAAGATTTCAGATGTTTCAGAAAGGTCCTAGAACAGAACATCTAGGTGAGCATGACAAGCAAAGAATATGCAGCCTCATGTTAAAGCAAAGTGATAGAAGCCTAATCAGTTTGCCTACTGATTTTAGAATCTCTTGAATCTGGGCAGTTCACAAATAAGCAAAGCATAGTTTTACAAATTGCAAGGTTTTAATTATCCTACAGGATTGCCTGCGCGTGAACATGATATCTAATTGTTAATCAGGGTATTAATACTAACAAGCGATTTTAAACAGGCTATTTGAGTTCATTATGTCCTATAGGCATGCTGTCTAGGAGTTGAAAAAATAACATCAAACGTTACAAAACTGGTTTTATATATTTATCTCTATAAGCATGATATCTAGGTGTTGGGACTGCCTTTCATACTATCTAGACATAGGCGTGGTATTCAGGCGAGTGCAATAAAAGTCCTAAAACATGGTTTCTAAAGCACATAGGAGAACTTCATGAATATGATTATTAGGAAGTATTAATAACAACCTAGTGACATGATTTCTAAATAGACATGAGTATGAGAACTTTAGAAAGCAAAAGTTTAGGACAAATGACATGATGCACCTATAAGCATTGTTTTTCTAGGGCACAAAAAAATCTTATAAGCATGGTTTCTAATGCATATATAATCACAACAATCCTAGGAGCATGATTTCTACCCGATTTCCTCACAAAACACATATAAAAGTCCCTCCCATTTTACTAATATCCCAAATATCTGTTTTACAACAATTATTATTACAGGCCAAGAATGATTGAATTACATAAATGAAACTGCTATACTATAAGGAGCCTGGATGATCCCAAAAGTAAACCTGGAGGACCAGGCCTTCAACCAAATTCAAGGTACCAATATCTCATAGTGTACAAGAGAGTATCCTGGTGCATCAAAGTTCCCATGGGCCTCAGGGACCCCGGGTAATGCTCACACCAAGGATCCTTTAAAAAAAATAATTTTTGTGCAATGTGGAAGAGCCAGCCCCAGTGTGTCAGAGTTCGGAGGAGCCTCATGGACTCCTAGGCAGTGCTCATACTGGAGGGGCAGGACCCTATATAATTCTAAGAGTAAGAGTGAAAGAGTAGTGTTTGGAGAGTAGAAATAGTTTGAAAAAAACAGTTCAGAAGTGAAAACAGTTTAGAAGCATTCTGAAAACAAAGGCTTCAGCAAGCAAATAGCAGACATAGTCACAAAGTTTTAAAGTAAAGATTCATATTGCCCAGATTTAGCTTAGTTCATTAGTTAACACTAGGTGGGCGCATAGCATGCTGAGATCAAACAACTACACAAATAAGGGGTAGCAGGGGTTAGGAACATAAAAATCCTTAACCAAGGCACATGAAACCAATCAGAAACAAAAGATGCTGATCAACACCAAGCAAATTGACATATTATGACAGCCAACTTCCATAGCACTCAATATGATCTAGTGATGCTAATTAGAAGCAATAGACAGTAAGCACATAAGTTTAAAGAGCCAGAGAACATAGCAGAAGTAATCATACTGACTTAAAGAAGTAGACAGGAAGAACATAAAACTTAAATGGAGGGGTGGTCATGCTAACAGTTCATAGAGAGGATAGAGATTTAATTGCACAGGAGTGGTTATACCAGTTGAGGTCAATGGACAAGAAGGATTAGAGTCTAAATGCCTAAGTAAGCATGCTGGTTTAAGGCAATAAATAAAAAAAGATTTAAGCTTAAACACAGAAATAGACATGCTTATTAAAGCAATAAACAGGAAAGGATTGAAGCTTAAACAAAGAAATAGACATGCTGATTAAAGCAATAAACAAAAAAGATACAGAGTTAAACACAGAAGTAGACATGCTAAGTAAATACAGAAGAGGCATGGATTCAACAGAAGTAAAGCAACATATGAAAGAGCACATAGGTTCAGGCTTCATAGTATAACAAACGACATTAGGAATAGGAACATACCAGTTAAACGAAGCAAAAAATAGAAGGTGAAAGTATGCAGGATTCAGTGATCTAGCCTTGGCTTTCAGCCGACTAGACAATACAATGAACACAAGCAGCAGAGAGATGAGAGCAAAGTGTGTGAGTGTGTTTGTGAACTGTGAATACCTAATTTTTGCACCATTTAAATGCTCCTAAAGTTATAAATGTTAATTCTCCTTCAATCATTATTTTTCTTATATTTTGCATTTTTAATTGAATTTGTCATAAAAATACCAAATTTTTTTTTAGTTCTTTCTCCATTTGTGCATTTTAGGAATTAACTAACTATTCAGTTGGTGAATTAATCTTGTTAATGGATCATTTGAATGAGTTTTTAATTAATTAATTTATGTGTGTGTAAATTTAGTTTTAATAAGTAGAATTAAGAGAATTAGGCTAAAATTGAATTGATTAAAGTGGCCAAAAATGCAATGGCTAATCCATAAAAGGGCTGCCACTAGATCATGAAACGACGTAGTTTAACACCTAAACTACGTCGTTTTGATAAGTAAATGTGGGATCAAATATCATCCATCCATTCTTCTTGATCCAATGGCTTGGATCCATTTCCCACTCCAAATATAAAGATCCAAGAAATCTGAAACCCTTCTCATTCCATTCCATAACCAAACTCTAGCCTCCTCCTCACTCTCTATTTCGTCCGCCGCCACTGCCACCGTCCGCCACCGCGGTGGCGGCTCCAATCCGCCCTAAAACTTCACCCAACCTTCCTCTCTTCATCCCCAACACTAATAAAAGCCTCAAATCCTTTAATTCTCCCTCAAACTCCACAAATTTTAGATCTAGGAAACCTTGGCCGCCATTTTCAGGCCAAAATTCTTGAAGCTCCGGTCACCACCACCATACCACACATGCATCAGTAGAAAAAGCTCCACGATACCTACCCTTTCCCCTTGTTCTTCACCCGAAATTCCGGCGACCACCCCACTGCCGCCGCCTTTGCCGCCAGCCAGCCACCTCCAATGGCCAGCCCACTACCCGACCTCCATTGTTTCACCATTGTCGCACCAGTGCTCATCTATTTCAGCATATTCAACCCAAAGACACCCGTTTCCTTTTGGTACGACGCTGAGTTCAATGAAATTAGCGTCTGTTGAAATGAAACGAGCGTTTCGAGGTTGGACAGCAGCCAATTGACATCCCCAAGTTCATCTCGTTGCTTGATTCGTGGTCGAATGCCCTCGATTGGTATAAACCTTACTTATTTTCTTTTATATTTCTGATTTTTTTCCTTTTGTGATTAGTATTAGTTTTAAAGGTTTAATATTTATTAGTGTTGTTGTTATGCATGTTAAATTGAGTATTAGTCCTTAATTATTTTTGGTTCTTCGACCTAGCCTGTCGACTATTTTGTGTGTGTATGTGAATGTCAGTTGTTCGACCTAGCCGGTCGAGTAGTTCGTTGTTGGCTATTAGTTCTGATTTTTTTTGTTTTGTTCTTCGACCTAGTCGGTTGATAATTAAGTTTTTATGTTGATTTCATGAAAACCAAAAATATTGGTTGAATTGTTTATATAGTTAGTCGTATATTTAGTTGGTTTTAATCGTAACAGTTTAGCGATGTTCGTTAATTTCTATTTCGGGTTTTAGCTTGTGAAATTCAGTTGTTGTTCCATGTTAGTTTGCACAAATCGAACTCATTCTAATCTAATTAGTCTGAATACTTAGTTCGATTACATTTTGAGTCTTGTCTCTACTTTGCTAGTTCATGTTTGGTTGAGATTTGGGTGTATAAGATGAATTTCAGTCATGTGTAGATAATAGCTGAATACTTGAGTTTAAAGTATATGGTTGTTGGGTATTTTACTGTTTAAACATGCTGGAAACACAACTGCTTTGCTTTGTGTCAGAATTGGTGAAAAATGGACTGTTTTGGCACACAAAATTAGTCCTTTTGGATAGATTTTTGGTGAACCAAAATCTGTCCAAAAGGACTTATTTTTCCTACTTAAAGAGGTCACTCTTTCAAACAAAAAAAAACAGATCTAGAACATCTTTTACACACTCCATCACAACACAAAAAACTTGAGAACTTGCAGGAGTTTTCGGAGAGCAAAAATCCGCTAAAAAGCTGAGTCTTCAAGGTTCTTTGGTTTTCTTTTGAGGTTCTTGTCTATTCTAATGTGGCTGGTTTATTCCTGGATCATTGTCGAGGTTTTGGGCTGTTGAATTGTTGTTCGTTATTGCTAGGATTGCTGTCCATTTTTCCTTTTCAAGCAAGTTTCCTCACTATTTCCAGTTTCTGCATTTAGGTACTCTTCTGGTTTTCTTTATTAATGTAATTTGATTTGGCTTGGAATGAAGACATGAAGGTGTTGATGTGCTATAGTTGTCATTACCTTGTGTGATTTATGTTGACAAGACGAGTGAATAAATATTTGACTCCACGGGCTAGAGTTCCACATGTTATTTTTGATTATTGAACTGCAGTGGTCCATTCTTATTAGCTATAATATATGAATGATTTGAGTTACTGTAGTATGCGACAAAGGAAATAGAAAAATGTAGTTTTAAGTTTATACATGTTAATTTTTAGTGTAGTTGCAACAGTCCCTATTAAGAAAAGAATTGATTTTATTTCACTAAACGTTCTTGGTAATAATATGTCACACGTTGAAGTTTACTTAAATATTTCCTTCATGTATCGTCATTGTCCCTTTGTTTAGACTCGTAGCTACATGGTTTCATGAAAGTTGGTGACATTCTAATACAATCGTTGATTAGCTTCCTTTTGCTTTAAATTTCTTTAATATGATTAATATAGAATTGTTGCACTTTATACAATTTTCATTCATGTGATTCTCCAGTTTGTATAATGTTCAGAAGCACAGGAAATATTATTTGGCTAATTGTTTGCTCACTAACTAATAAGGGAATCATGAATTAATCTTGAAAGGAAGGATGAACGTAACAATTGGGTAACAATTGGGTTCTGATGACTTGAATAGCTTTGAGATAAGTAAATGTACTAATTGAAATTAAATATATTTCAACGTTTCCTTCCTTGGATTGGTACATCACAGGAATATATCGTACTTTGAATTAGGAACTTAGTCACTTAATTAATTTAAACGCTAGGCAACTAGTAGGTGCGTTTTAACTTTTTTCATTCACGAACTCGCTTGCGTAGCGTGATATTAACTTTTAATATTTTAGTAATCTCATACTATTTCTACTAGCTTTAGTTAATTTGTAAATTATTTCTTTTGCTAAAATCGCGGATTCGCTCGCATAGCGCAATACTTATATTTTAGTGTTTCTTTAAGCGTAGTAAATCTTTTTCTTAAAAAGTAATAATGTACTACTAATCCTTGTCATAATTACGGATTCGCTTGCGTAGCGCTGCCATGATATAATTAACAAACTTCGTCTCGATCACGCATTCGCTTGTGTAGTGTGGTCATGCCATCTTATTACCAAAAAATTTCTTTAACTTTTTTTTAATAATCAAGAAATAAAAGCGCATAGGTAAAACATAAAAATCATATAAATCACAGTTTTGTCCAAAAATTAATTCAAGCCAAGTTTAAGTCAAGAAAGAGACCGTGCTAGAACCACGGGACTCGGGGAATGCCTTATACCTTCTCCTCGGTCAACAGAATTTCTTACCCGAACTTTATTTTTGCGGACCAATAAAAAAAGAATCAAATCTTCCTTTGATTAGGGATTCAAATAAAAGGTGACTTGGAACACCCAAAATTAATTCCAAGTGGCGACTCTGAGCAATAAAATAATCCCTATTTCAAAATTATCACTTTAATTGGAAAAACTCTTTAACCCACAACAATCCAATAACATACATCTTTTGGGGGGTAGAAAAGGGATGTGACATGAACTATTGTCCATTTTTTTTGAAGAATCAGAATGAGAGTATATATATAACACTTAGGGAGTAAATCAAAATAAGGTAAAATGAATCACAGTTCAATCAATTAGAAGTAATTAATCAATTATGGAATCAATTCCTATAGGAGAGTCCGAAATAGACCCCTTAATTGGGGGGTAATCAATTAACGGTCACAACAGGGGGTTCAATTAAGGTAAGGACTCAAAATCATACCATATAGAGAGTTAGTAGAAATTCCTAAATCATAATGATAACTAATTAAGGCAAGTATGATCAATTAAGGTCACAAATAAAGAAACAAATAAAATTTCAGCACACACTAATTTTAACAGGACATTTAATAGGAATCAATCAGTAAAATCTTCAAAGAATACTGATTTTATGGGAAAGGGTTATTCAGATTCCCTAAATAGAAATCAATTAAGTAAAACCTCACAGAAATACTGGATTTTATAAGAAAAGCTGGTTTGAATCATCAATAAAGATCAATTAGGGTAAAAATCCCAAAGAATACTTGATTTAACAGGAAAAATATTTAAGTCCCAAAAATAGAATAAATTAATACGACTGGTTCACAGACATATATTGAAACAAAATCGAAGAAATCAGTATATCACACAGAATCGTCTAGGGTTTGAGTACACATGCGAAAGTTAGTCAAGATAGTGAAGAAATAATTAATTAAACACTGAGAAGTTAGAAAAATCTTTGAAGAAAAGTCTGGGATGAACCCTAGTTTTAGAAAGAGTGAATAAAATCGAAATAGTTAATTAAAACAAGAGATATTTAAAGAAAAACACCTAATAATACTCGAATCACCTCATATCTATAAAGATCTGAGAAGAATTGAACATTAGTGAAGCTAGGGTTTTCAGAAAATAACAGAGATTAAGAGAATCGGTCAAAAACTCATAGATTCATACTAAAAGCAAGAGGAAATCCATACTCACAAACGAAAGTGGCCTGAGACAGGCCAATAGATAACTTTTAGGCAAGAACAAGGTTGAATCTCCACGAGATTCTTCTAAGGACTCATAAGATCAAAGAGTCAGGGAGTACAGGAGACCAGTGGTGGTGGGAGAATGCACGAAAATACCATAGAAGGGAGGTTCTCGCCGGTGACGGCGATTAGGGTTAGGGTGAGTTGAGAGAGAATTGGAGGGGTGAGGGAACAGGTAACGGCGGAATGAGAGGAATGGGAAGGGTTAGGGCTGGTTAGGGATTAATAAGGCAAGTTTAATCGTGGACCGTTGATCAAAAGGATCAACAACCACGATTAAACGGGGTTATTGGGTCGGGTGTACACAGATTGGGCTTAAAGGGGTTTGGGCTTGTATTAAAAGGGTTAAGTCTGAAATAAAAAGGGCTATTTTTCAAATACCCAAATAATTGATAAAAATAATTTACAAAAATAATTAACAGATTATAAAAATGATTTTCATGCATAGAAGTGCTTTAAAATAATTACTCAATATTTTAAAAATACACCAAGCTATTTTCTGGTAAAATAATATAATAATTCATGCATGGGCTATAATTGCAAAGCTTTTGCAATTATAATCTAAGAACTGTAAATGTGGCTATTTTTGAAATAATTTAAGCTTAACATAAATATAAATAGAAAAATTAAACCATGAAATTGTTATAAAGTCATTTGGAATGCAATTAGTAATTATTTATATAAATAAAAATACCAGGATAAGTTAATTAAAATCCTTAAAAATGCAGAAAGTATGGAAAAATGTTAATTGATGCTAATGCATAGTTTTGAAGGCATATATGAAATTTTAAAATATTATAGGGAAAAATTGGGTATCAACAAGCCGCATAAAATGTTCGTGGACCGTGTTCCTCAGTTTAGCCTGACTTGCAAACACTCTAATCCTCCTATCTCGCTCCCAACGGAATTTCAACCGCCTCCGCGTTAAACTTTGCGGCCGCATCAATTAGAACTAACAATTACCCTCATCACAAATGCATTATTGACAACATTATACTATGACTTCTTGAGTTTCATAGGTCTAATGTGACACAAGAGCTTCAAGAGTTGACTCAATTCATCAAGGACACTCGCTCTCTCACTCAAGTCATTGTGGACCCTAGAATCCTTCTCCTTTACTCTCCATGAGCTCATCTCACCTTATAGAATGTGACATTCAAAACCGGAATTGTAAAGAAGTGCGCTCATCACTCCCAACAGAATGCCACAAGTCCGGCTCTAAGTACCATAGACTTTCCCCTCATGTAAATCACCACTAATGTAAGCTCACTCAACTTGAAATTCTATAGGGCTTTAGCGGTATGTAATGAAGGCTTTTTGGATCAAAGTCGGACTTAATGAACTATGATAGTATCGTCTTTCCTTAAGCACTCCATTTTCTCAATTCGGGTCGTGTTTTCTTGACTCTTTGAGTCATTTTTTTCTTCCTTGGGGGAACTAGAGAGACACATTGTCACTCTTTTCTTCTATATGGCAAACATTTTTCTCCTTTTTTCATCATTCCAAATCTTTCAACATTGTTTTCTTGAATCCTTTCAACCTTTAATTTTCTTTTGACATGCTTTGGTTTGGCTTTTCATCCTTTTCTTTGCCTTTTCTTTTCATCAATTTCTTCTTGTTCTTTGCATCTTTGATCACTTTGAAATTCCTTGACTCTCCCCAAACTTATGTTTTTGACTATTGTTCATCATGAATGCTAAGGAAAGATTTGGTGCCAAGAGAGGGCTATTATAGAACGGATAAAGGCTTATAGTTTGGTTATTGAATGAAAAAGGCTTAGGCTCAAAGGGGTTTACTAAGGATATTATAATGGTAGGCTATGGAAGTTTTCAAAGTTCAAATGGGACCAAGGAGAGCCTATAATCACTTCTCAAGTCGAGCTACACTTAGAATTTCGCCTAGAAAAACATTCGGGGCAAGTTCTAGACTTGTTGGCATGGGACTTGAACTTGAAATTTGAAAACCTCACCTCTCAAGCTACTGAATTGTTAAATAGACTAGATTCGAGGGCCCACAACAACCTTAGCTAGGATTGAAGATCACAAATGTCTAATAGTAACCACTTGATGATACCTTTAGTCAACTCAAGATTCTAAAGGTCACAACCATAGCTAATCTCGTCAACAAACTTGTCTCTAACCATGAGATCGAAGGTAAATGTGCTAGTGCCAAGTGAATATTACTTGAGTCACTCTTATTCATTAATACTATAAATTAAAACAAAAAGAAAAACAGACTCAATCCCTTAAGAAGGTTTTCACGCCATCCGTCATTGGGAAGAGCTACCCGGTTCATACAAATTCCACCTTTGGAAAGAACCGTGAAATTAAGAAAACCAAAGGCTTATTGATCACGAAAAATTGTAAAAAGAAGCTACAAATACAAAAATAAGCTACTAAATGAAATAAGAAGCTAAGCTATTAAGGAAAGTTGCAAAAAGAAGTTCTAAAGTAAAAATACAGAAAGTAAACTGAATATGTACAAAAGGGGAATGAAACGAATATACACAAAATGGGGATGGATATATACATGGAATAGTAAATTTATGTACATACCAAAAGTGAAAAGTATGAGAATGGAAGTACGAAAAGTAGAAAATAAAGAGAAACTGTATCAAAGTTATTACAGACCAATCATCAAAATCATCACATCAAAATAAGGCCACCCCCAAATAAAAATTAACATTTTCCTCAATTCTATAAGAAAAAATAGAATAGGAAAGGGATATAGAGTAAAGAAAACTCCCTATGAGGCCTCTGTCTGCATGGGGTCACCGGCGGGGTCCTGTGGCTGGCTAGACTCGTCACCTCCCTCGGGGTTCTCCAGCTGAATCTCCAAGTCATCAGTATGAGAAATCACTACTCTCCTCACCGGCTCTCGATCAGCCTCCTGCTCTGGTATCTCTGTCTGTGCTGCAGGGGTAGTCTCTCCCATAAGGAGATCTAGAGGGATGTCGCCGGCGAAAGAGACCTTTGCCACCTCCTTCTTCAACTCTTCTTTACTCTTCTTCACTTTCCTCACCTACTTGCCCAACTCTTTGATTACTTTTTCATGCTTGCCCAAAGACTCTAGAATCTTCTTCTGGTTGTCAAGAATACTCTTCAATGATTCCTCCACTATGGAGGCATCTGGAGCTGTGTTGGAACTGCCTGAGCTGCTACAACACTGGACAAGGCAGATAGCTTTGATGTAGCTACCTGCATCCAGTTGTTGATGTCGACCAAAGTCTGATTTACCCTCAGTTTAGTCTGAGGGTAAGTTGATGAAGAAGGAACTGACGGAGGAACAAAAGCAGATGGTCCGAAGGGTGGATATGGCATGGCAGCAGATAACCCCTCAGTAGTGGATGGCTCAGTCCCAATGGCCACTACCCCTAGCTCTTCAGACTAGCGAGTGGAAGTGGTGGATTTTGCCTTTGACTTGGGGTTTTCCGAACCCTGAAGGCTGTACCAGGATAATGGCCTCTTCGGCTTCACTTTGGTGTCAAAGTCCCTTCCTTCGACTCCCTAGTCCTCTAGGAACATGGTGAGGAAGTTGGGGAAGGGATATGATCTTTGATCCTTGCCAATTGATCTGGTAATCACTCTGGCCATAATATTCCCCACATTGATCGGGAAACCCGCCATGATAGCCCCTACAATAACCACCCGGGAGACCGGCATATCACTGTCATGCGTAGTTGGGTCTAGCCGACTGCATACAAAAGTATACCACCCCTTCGCTTTGAATCTCAGAGTGTTCTTGTAGATCGGGACCTCGGGTGTCAGCCAAGATGGAGTAGTACCAGGGATGGCTATCATCTATGCAAGCCATGGGTGGGCTAACTCATCATAGCCACCTTCTCCAGGTAGAGGGACTCATCCTCGTCATTGAAGCCAGCATAGTCATTTAAGGTCTTGCCATCAAACATGATCTTCCTGTTCCGGACCTTCGTCAAATAAGTGCCCTTTTTGATGTGGGCGACATTTGCATAGAATTCCTTAACCAAATATCTCGTTGGCCTCCGGTAGGTTGCTGGTGAAGAACTTCCAACCCGCTCTCTCATTTAATTGCCTCTTGATATTGGGGTTGTGGGATAAAAGATCTCGCTCAATGAATACCCTCTCAAGTGTGAGTGACCTTTGAGGCCACCATTCCCGAAACTTTTGGTAGGCCTGACTGACAAATTGGTCTTGCCATACCACCGGGTTCCTTGATCTCACCAACCCCCAGTTTGGGTGTCACCCTCTCTCCCGTCATCCGGGACATCGTCATCATTATCAATATTCACTGAGGCTGGTGTGGAGGCTGGAGCTACAGCACTTGGGGCAGGAGGTGGTGGAGTGTCACTATCTCCTTCTGAGCCAGATCCGGATGAAGAGATAGGTTCATTTATGAGCCGGAAAGGCTGAGATTGTGCTTCTTGTTGGGTCTGGGCAGCTTCTCCCTCAGAAATTTCCTGGGAGGGGACATATTCACTCGTCTCTGAAGTGTCTGGAGTAGGTATTCGGAGTGTCTGTTTCTTTCCAACTGTCCTTTGGGGAGCCAAGGGTGAAATTTGTTTTCCTCCCCCCGGCCCCGGGAGGACTCTCTCCTCCCTTGTTGGTTTTCTAGTCTACCTCGAGATCGAACCATTATCTGCATACACAATCAGTGAAAGCTCATTAGTATTGGTACTCAAGCAAATATCAGATAAAAGCAGATAAATGATTACAGTATGTCATAGGACAGTGGACCGCTATCAGCGGAAAAAGAGATACGGCTGCGGACTGGCCACCGCTGTCAGCGCAAAATGGATCGGGGTCAGCGAAAGACTAGGGTTCATACTACCCAGTCTCTGAAGTTTGATCACCGCTGACCGCACAAATCTCGGCGCGACCGCGAAACCTGCATAGCTGTCCGCGTAAAAACTAACGCGGTCGTGGACCCAATTTAACAACTCTCTGAATGGTAGTTCTGCGGTCCGCAAAATTAGAAGCGCGACCGCGTTATGCAGGCGACTGACTGCGAAAATTTCACCACGGCCGCGAAGAAGTAAGTGATTTTTAACTCAGCAAATCCTATGAACGCGGACCGCGGAATTATGGCCGCGGCTGCAGAATTCAAACTGAACGGGCACTGACGAAGACTTTAAAACCTAGGGTTTTCACTTAGCATACAAATTAGGCAATTAAGGGACAAAGTGAATAACCCCATCCCCCATTATGCATGCTAATTAATTACCCATCTAGTTTTTCATCAATTAAGCATGATTATGATTTTAGGCGTGTAGTAACCCTAACTAGAAAGAAAAATTGAAACTAACTAAAAATAAAAATAAAAAACTACAATTAAGACATAGAATCTAACATACCAGTTGTGAGAATTGAAGTAGAAACTTGACTCTTGGTTACTATGATGATAATGAAGATTAAAGAGAGGGGGATGAACAGTGATGTATGGGTTTTGAGCAGAGAAAGTTCGAAAAGGGTAAAAGGAGGAGGTCCCTCCTATTTATACTTAACAGACAGACCCACCGACTTACCTAGGTGCAGCCGCGGAATTCCACCGTGGTCCGCGCTCTTGGTTGTTTTGAAGAGCTATTGCTTCACTAACTCCGTTGAGAGCGAAAAAGTAAGCGCGGCCGCGAAACAAGCTCCGCTAACCGCGAAAATTTTACCGCGAACGCGGATTAAACTTCAGAGAGTTATCATTCTAGAATTTTCAAGTTCGCGTCCACTACATATTTATGCCCCCGCGAAACAACTTCCGATGACCGCGAAATTTTGAGCACGGTCAGCGGACCAATTTCCGACACAAATCTCAGAACCAGTTAGTTTAAAAGAGCCTAATCTAAGAAGAAAAATGAAAAAATAAAGAAAAATCACTTGGGTTGCCTCCCAAGAAGCGCCTGATTTAACGTCGCGGCACGACACAGGTTACCATCATCATTGGAACTTGATCAAGGCCACCACGTGGCTGTCATCAAACTTTCCCATGTAATGCTTCACACAGTGCCCATTAACCCGGAAGATTTCACCATTTTTGTTCTTCAAGTCAAGAGCACCAAAAGTTGTTACATGCACTACCTCAAAGGGGCCACTCCATTTGGACTTAAGCTTTCCCGACAACAGACGTAACCGGGAGTTGAAAAGAAGGACCAAATCACCCTCTTTGAATTCCTTGCTTCGGGCATATTTTGTCGTGAAAGTATTTCATCTTTTCCTTGTACAATGATGAGCTTGAATAGGCAGGAAATCGAAATTCATCTAGCTCATTGAGTTGTTCCCCACCGAGATTTGCTGCAACATCCCACTCAAGATTTAGCCTCTTCAAGGCCCACATGGCTTTATGTTCTAGCTCAACCGGAAAATGACACGCTTTTCCAAATTCCAACCGGTACGGAGACATACCAATTGGAGTCTTGAATGCAGTCCTATAAGCCCACAACACATCATCTAGCTTCCTTGACCAATCCGTTCTATTTGTATTCACTGTTTTTGACAATATGCCTTTAATTTTCCTGTTTGAGACCTCCACTTGTCCACTAGCTTGGGGATGATAAGGAGTTGAGACCTTGTGATTGATACCATACTTTGAAAGAAAAGTGTCAAATTCCCTATTGCAGAAATGAGATCCCCCATCACTGATAATTGCACGAGGAGTACCAAACCCTGTGAAGATATTTTTCTTAAGAAACACCACCACACTCTGGGATTCGTTGTTGGGCAAATCCACGGCTTCAAACCACTTGGAAACATAATCCACCGCCACCAGAATGTAAGTGTTTCCACACAAACTCACAAAAAGCCCCATGAAGTCTATTCCCCACACGTCAAAAATGTCAACTTCAAGGATAGTGCTGAGAGGAATTTTATCCTTCTTTGATATTCGCCCAGCTCTCTGACATTCATCACATCTCTTGACAAGCTCACTTGTATCTCTATATAGGGTTGGCCAATAAAAACCACATCTAAGAACCTTGGAAGCAGTTCTCGCTCCACCGTGATGACCACCGTAGGGAAAGGAATGACAAACATCAAGTATACTCACTTGCTCCTCCTCTAGGACACATCTACGAATCACCCCCATCATTGCAAATCTTGAACAAATAGGGATCATCCCAATAATAGTCCAAACTGCCCCGTTTGAGTTTCTTCCTTTGGTTAGAAGAGAACTCACACGGAAAAATTCCAGCAACAAGGAAATTGGCAACGTCCGCGAACCAAGGCATATAATTCAAAGAAACCGAGAGGAGTTGCTCATTCGGGAATGCATCATTTATTTCAAGACCATCTTTGGGCCTCCCTTCCTATTCTAGATGGGACAAATGATCCGCTACTTGATTTTCACTTCCTTTCCTATCAATGATCTCGAGGTCAAACTTTTAAAGCAACAAAACCTATCTCATCAATCTAGCTTTTGAGTCCTTTTTTGTCATCAAGTACCGGAGTGCCACATGATCGGTGTGAACAATCACTTTGGCACCCATGATATAAGGCCTAAATTTCTCCATGGCGAACATAATTGCCAATAACTCTTTCTCCATGACTGTATAATTGACCTGGGCATCATTCATTATTTTGCTTTCATAGTACACCGGATGAAATATTTTGTTCACCCTTTGTCCCAAAACCGCTCCTTCTGCAATGTCACTTGCATCGCACATGAGCTCAAAGGGAGAGCTACAATTGGGTGCGGTAATGATTGAGTGGTTGTCAATTTATACCTGAAGAGCTCAAAAGCCTTCATGCACTCTTCATTGAACACAAACTTGGCATCCTTTTTTAGTAGCTTGCACAAAGGATTCACCATTTTGGAGAAGTCTTTGATGAACCTTTGGTAGAACTCCGCGTGCCCAAGAAATCTCCTAACTCCCTTGACGGAAGTAGGAGGAGGTAGCTTTGAAATCACTTCTATCTTCGCCTTGTCCACTTCGAAATTCTTTGAGATCTTATGGCTTAGGACAATGCCTTCCTCGACCATAATGTGGCATTTTCCCCAATTGAGCACAAGATTTGTCTCTTCACATTGGGCTAGAACCTTGTCAAGATTTTCCAAACATTCTTCAAATGAGTCTCCAACCACACTAAAATCATCCATAAAGACTTCAAGGAAGTCCTCCACCATGTCCGTAAATATGGCCATCATGCACCGCTGAAAGGTAGCGGGTGCATTACACAATCCAAAAGGCATCCGGTAGAATGCAAATATTCCATACGGGCATGTGAAGGTAGTTTTTTCTTGGTCCTCCGGGGCTACAAGAATCTGGTTGTAACCTGAGTACCCATCCAAGAAACAATAGTAGGCACGCCCGGCAAGTCTGTCTAACATCTGATCAAGAAAGGGCAATGGAAAATGATCTTTTCTGGTCACTTTGTTCAACTTTCGGTAGTCCATGCATACCCGCCATCCGGTCACGGTCCTTATAGGGATCAAATCATTTTTATCATTTTTCACAATGGTCATACCCCCCTTTTTAGGCACACACTACACCTGTGACGTCCATGCACCATCCAAAATAGGATATACCACCCCTTCATCAAGACATTTGATAATCTCCTTCTTGACGATCTCTTGCATAGGCTCGTTCAATCTCCGTTGATGTTCCACGGACGGTGTTGCATCATCCTCAAGTA
Source organism: Nicotiana paniculata (assembly GCA_005239505.1). Classification (NCBI taxonomy): domain Eukaryota; kingdom Viridiplantae; phylum Streptophyta; class Magnoliopsida; order Solanales; family Solanaceae; genus Nicotiana; species Nicotiana paniculata. Next base: position 17,577 of record MDKI01034458.1, on the reverse strand, counting down.
TAATTTTATGCATGCAAAAGGCGGGGCTTATTCCCCGAATGTTGGCTAAGGTCCATCCAATTGCCTTTTTTCTTCTTTGAAGCACCTCAAGAGTGGAGTTTACCTGCTCTTTGGTTAAGCAAGCAGAAAGAATAACAGTTAATCTAGAAGATGGGCCTAATAATTCATACCTGAGGTGAGAGGGAAGAGGCTTCAACTCCAATGTTGGTGGCTCCTTGATCGAGGGCTTTGTCGGTGGAGTCTTCTGATTTTCCAGGCCCACAAGAATAGGATCCCATTCCTTGCAATGCATTAGCACATTCAAGAAAGCCATCCCTTTCATCATCCTCATGGTTCAATAATACAACTTCCATAGGATCTTCCACATTGATCATTGCACTTTTTTCATCAACTATCACCTCTGTCACGATGTCCACAAAAGAGCAAACTTCATTACTATCCGGCTGCCTCATCGATTTGCACACGTAGAACATAACCTTTTCATCGCCCACTCGGAAGGTGAGCTCCCTTGCTTCCACATCAACCAAGACCTTACCTGTTGCTAGGAAAGGATTCCCAAGATTATAGGCACCTCATAGTCGACTTCGCATTCGAGAATCACAAAATCAATGGGCAAAATAAACTTGTCGACCCGTACAAGAACATCATCAATAACACCAAGAGGCCTCTTCATTGTTGTATCCGCCATTTGATTTCTCATTGAAGTCGCCCTCGGTTGACCAATACCCAAAGTCTTGAATACAGAGTAAGGCATCAAATTTATACTTGCTCCCAAATCACACAAGGCCTTTGCAAAAGCCTCACTCCCAATAGTACAAGGAATGGTAAATGCGTTGGGATCTTCAAGCTTTGGAGCCATGAAGTGAACAATTTCACTAACTTGTTGAGTCATTTTGATGGTATGGCAATCCATAAATCTATTTTTAGTCACCAAGGGCATATTGATTGCAAGTCACTAAGGATAAGGTGGAGGAGGCCTTGGCAAATGAGCCTTGGCTTTTGGCACTACTGTTTCCGGTATGTCTATTATGTGTTCCCTAGACGGGTTCACGTCATTTTGAGTATCCTCCTTGTTGTCATGAATATCAATCCTCACCTCCTCATTCAAATTCTCTCCACTCACTTGATCATCAACTATTGGTTCATCATCATTTTGAAACAAAACATCATCACTCGCAACTTTTTTTGATTGGAGGTACTTGCATCTCCACCTCTACCGCCCCTATGGTCACCGCCATGGCATGACCTGTATTGTTTCCGCTCTTCGGGTTTACTACTGTGTCACTTGGTAGATCCCCCTCAGGGCGAGTGTTTAATTCTTGCGAGATCTGGCCCGTTTGGACTTCTAGATTGCGGATGGAAGTAGTGTGGGAGGCAATTTGAGCATCAGAATCGACATTCCTTTCCATCATCTGTTTAAACATGCTCTCTATTATCCCAATCTCATTATTTGAAGAACTTTTCCTTTGAGATTGATATGGATGAGTATTGTTGGGTTGTTGAAACATCAGGGGCCTTTGAAAGCCCGACCCCCGATTTCCATTTCCTCCCCAATTATTATTGTTGTTGCCATTCCAATTGCTATTGTTGTTTCCTTGATTTCCCCAGTTCTGGTTGTTGTTCCCCCAATTGTTAGAGTTGTTTTTGTTGTTTCTATTGCTCCAATTCCCTTGGCCTTGATTGTTCAAATTCTGATTATTCCCTTGCGATCTCCATTGTTGATTTGGAGCATTGCTCTGTTGTCCTTGATAGTTGTTTGTGTAAAAAACTTCCTCGCTTTGGTCATCACAAAAATCATCTTGGTTATAACCACTTCCACTTTGTTCATATTGATCTTGATTACCTTGCACTTGCTGACCACGTTGTTGTTACACCCCATAATTTCGTACATGAGAGTACGTCGTAAGTCCATTTATTTAAGCTCAGAAATGAGATCATCTTTGAAAGTACATAAAGTAAGTTAATCAGGTTAACTTTGAGGTTAAAAATAATTAAGATCATGGACTGCAAGTACCAAGAGGGTTGGAAAGCTTAGAAGCTAAACAATTTAAAGAAAACAAATTCGTCGAAAGTCGACACATCTAGAATGTTATAACATGTACTTTTTTGTGATACTATAGTTAATTACATGATAAGGAGGTTATTCTATGAGTTATTTTCATCGTATGATAGTCGTGTGCTACGTTTTGAAGTCAAGCAACTTGTGGAACAAAAGTTGGCAAAGATCATCACAAGTTACATTCACAAATATGCTGAAAATTAGGTCAAATGTAGATGATCTTTTATCCCAATATACTGGAATTAGGGTATGATATAGCCACCAAATTTAAGATCTACGATTCTAGTTTCTAACTCATTTAACCTTTTGTCAATACGACATCGGAGTAGAGAGATATATCTATTTTTGCGAGACTGCGCAGGCTGCTAGGTGACAAGTAGGTGTGTCACCTACTTGGTTAAATGAGAGCCCAAAAAGAAGCAATTTAGGGTCGGCTAAAGAGCTTATTTAAGGGATCATATCCTGCAATATATCCCTCATTATATATCACAAACAACCAGACCTAAACCCCGGCAAACTTCCTCCCAAAAATTACCCACAAACCCTAATTGATTTTCTCTCCCTTTCAAGTTCTAATTGGGGGTAAAACCTAGAATTTGAAGAACCAAGATAAGAGCTGAGTTATCCAACAAATAAGGTAAGTTTAATTCTCTCTTTCATCCATTTTTCTGCTGTAAATTCATCGTAATTCGTTCTATACTTGTAAGAACTCACGGAGCGGTGATCGAAAGCCGTGATTTCGAGTTATTCACTTGTAGCAGACTGTTTTATGTTGCTGTTGGGCTGTGTATTTCACTACTATTTTGTGGAGTTTTGGAGGAGGAAGGTTGTGGAGAAACACCATATAGATGTAGGGTGGTGGGCTGGTCGTTCTTCGTAACATTTTCGGGTCGTTTGACACTACTACGGTGGTCATTTTGTGTATGAAGAGACTACGGTGTGTTGGGCTTTTTTGTAGTATTTTATGGTGTATATAAGGCTGGAAAATAATGTATATATGTTGCTGTTGTTGTTATGTTCTTGTGTTGTTGGTGTTATCTTGAATTTGGAGGAAGTAAGGATTATAGGGGAGATGCTGCCCGTTTTTATACAAAATAAGTTTGTTGTTCGTTGTGCGATAGTTGTACCATTCGTAAATTAATGATAGTATTATCATCGTTGTTGTAGATTAAGGTGCGAAGAGGAGAGTTCAACTTGGTGAGTAGAAAGATTGTGATAAGGTGTGTTAAGGTATTTTCTTCTTTATTTTGGCATGATCTAAAGTGAAACGAACGTAAACGATACACTATTTCATAATGAATCTACCCCTAGCAACTAAGGTTGTCCATATTGTTATATCCTTACAAAGTTATTCTAAGAAAGTATGTATGATCCTTGAGTCCTAGTGAAGTTCATATTGAGGGTATGATGTCCATAATATTAATTGAAGGTGCAACTACCTTACGTCACTATGAAAGGTTTAGAGCGTGATTCCATGAGTCCAGCATGCATTATATATAGTATCTATTTTACTCTACCGATCCGCGCTATAGTCAGCGGGGTACGACACCTATTGTGAAACCACTGATCAGTTGGGTTTACCGAGCTCCACGTGGCCGGGTACGATTTTACCGAGCCTTATGATGGTCGTGTATGTTTTTACCAGTCCTCTTCGAGGCCGGGTATGATATGATGATGATGATGCCCACAGAGGCGGATGTTTTTAAAAGATTATGTATATATATGTATCACGCATTTCATGTCACTAACTCTCAGAGGCACTCTGATGCTACAGGTTGTATCTCCTACATCTCTCTTTACATTACTGTTCTTAGTTATGCTTTTCTGCCTTGAATTCTCAGTACTTTATTCGTACTGACGTCCCTTTTTCTTGAGGACGCTGTGTTTCATGCCCGCAGGTCCCGATAGATAGGTTGACAGTCCTCCTAGTAGGCTATCAGCTCAGCAGGAGGTGTTGCTGCACTCCACTTGCTCCGGAGTTGCCTATTTGGTCAGTATGATTGGGACATGCATTGACTGGTATGTCGGGGCCTTGTCCCGACCTTTTTGATGTTTATGTACTCTTAGAGGCTTGTAGACAAATGTCAGGTATATGGATACTTATATGGCCTTGTCGACCTATATTTTGAGTTTACAAATGGTCATGTCAGCCTTATAGGTGCATATGTCACATGTATAAGTTTCTATATCATGTTAGGTCTTCCTATGTCTAGCATTCCATTATGTTTTATTTCGATTATGTCATGATGACCATTTTGGCACATTTACCCGTGATAGTATGATAAGAAAGATATGTTATGTTGGTACTCGATTGAGTAAGGTACCGGGTGCCCATCGCGGCCCATAGGTTGGGTCGTGACAGTTGTATCCTCTTGTTGACCATTAAATTGAACCCTTCCATTGCATTTACTTGCTTTGGTTCTTGAATCTGCTGCAACTATGCTTTGGCGAACTGGTTCATGGTTGTTGTCAACTCAGCTATGGCTTGTCCGTGGTCTTGTAGTTCCTTATGAAGATTGATTACATTCGGGTCACCTTGGGGAACATTTGCCCGACTCTGCCAAGCTGAAGAAGTGTCAGCCATTTCATCAAGTATGTCACAAGCCTCATCATAAGATAGCTTCATAAAATTTCCCCATGCTAACTGGTTCACTACACATTGATTGGTCGTGTTTATACCCCGATAGAATGTATGTTGGATCATTGCTTCGGTCATGTCATTATTGGGGCATTCCTTGACCATAGTTCTATATCTCTCCCAGATTTCATGAAGGGGTTCATTAGGTTCCTGTTTGAAGGCTAAGATCTCATCCCTTAATGCCTCCATATGCCCTTGTGAGAAAAACTTAGCTATAAAATTGTCTTCCAACTCATCCCACGTAGTGATGGAATGGTTGGGGATCCTTTAGAGCCAGTCCAAGGCTTTCCCTCTGAGTGAAAAAGGGAACAATCTCAGTCTCAATACATCCTCCTGCACGTTTTTCTGTTTGCTTCCCCAACAGGTATCTACAAAGCCCTTTAGATGTTTATAAGCATTGTGTTGGGGAGCACCTGTGAATAATCCTCATTGATCCAATAAGGTCAACATAACATTTGAAATCAGGAAATTGCCCGCCCGGATTCGGGGTGGGACAATCGCACTGGCGTAACCTTGATTGGGAAACACCTGATGAGCTGCCCGTGGAGGAGGTAGGGGAGGGTCTGGAATATTCTCATTGGCTTGGCGGCCTTTTCTTTGAGCTTGAGGTACTAGATGCACCTCATCCTCACCGTTATCATCTACTTCCTCCCCCGGAATAACATTGCCGAGAGGATCAACCATTTTGTACCTAAAGTGATTAACACACAAAAGTTAGTAAAAGAGAAAGAAAGAAAAACAAGACACACAACTAGTCAGATAGATATCCAAAACCATTTAATCTCCCCGGCAATGGCGCCAAAAATGATCGGTTCCAACCCTACACTACTATAAAGTAGCGAGGAGTGGTCGATGTAGTTTTACCCGAAAGGACGGGATCGATTTCCACAAGGAGTTAATATTAGTTGGGAGTTGGATTTCTACCTAATCTAGTTGTGCGTGTTGTTTCTAATTGCAGTTCTAACAATGCTTGGGATTGTTTCTATTCTAATGTTAATGCTACTGAATGCTGGAAATAATCTAAGTACAATGTTTTTTGTAGGAGTTCTCCAAATGATAAAAAGCACTAGGAAAGTGACTTCCGCCTAGGCGAGTATCTAATGGGGTCTAGAATCTAGGAAAATCTTGTTGTAATAGGGGTCGTGATATAAAATTCACACATAATTACTCACTCTATACCTCTCGGTAGTTTAAGTGACTTTGCCCGATTTGGCTTTCTCAAGCACAAATGGGTGTTCATGCAATGCAAGTGACCGACTCAATTCGGGTATTACTATCTCTAGGTTTAACCCTTTAATTGGGGCTATCAATCTCTTGAATTCACCCCAATTCCTTGTTAGCCTACTTTACCTAGACTTGGGACCTCTTTCTCAAGAAGAGCCTAAGTCAAAAAGGCATGAATCAGTGTTTGCAACCATCAATTCTACAATTAAAGCATGAAATAAGCCAAACATCACTAACCAAGCCCTAAAATTGAAGACCCATTAAATACCCACACTAGGGTTAGGTCACAACCCTAGCTAATGGGTTTAGCTACTCATAATACTGATAGAAATCAAAGATGAAGATGTAATATAAGGCATAAAAGTCAATTACAAGAAGAAAATCTAAATATGTAAGCTAAATCTACTCTAAAATTACTCAAAGTGGTAAAATACGGCTGTTGACGAGCTCCCTAATAAAAAACTCAACCTAAAAATGTGAAAAAGATCTATTTTTACATAGCTGAAGTTACTGGACAAAAATACCCCTACGGAGGTTCCGCTGACAACGTAATACTGGGCGCGGCCGCGCTTGGTCATTCGCGTTCGTGCAATAACGAACGTGGTCTGCATTTCTTCAAATTTGGACTTGGACTAGGCTAGGTTTCGCAGATCGCGTAAATAGTGTCGCGTCTGCATTGGCTTCTACCGCGGCTGCGTAAAATGTTTGCGGACCGCGTTCCTCAGTTTAGCCTGACTTGCAAACTCTCTGATCCTTCTATCTCGCTCCCAGCATAATTTCAACCGCCTCCGCTTCAGGAAACTTCACGGATGCATAATTTAGACGCGGGCCGTGTTCTTTGTTTGAACCAAGATTGCAAGGTCTCTGAACCTCGCTCCTTGCTGTCAGTGTAATTTCAATCGCGGCCGCGTCAAAGGTTTGGCCGCACTTTTGTATCGCGGTCAGCGGAAGTGTTAGCATTTGACTGCAGCTTCTCTGAACTTCACTTTCGCGGCAGCATATTTGTAATTGCCTCAGCAGAGGGTCTTACGCGGCCGCGTAATAACATCGCTGACCGCGCTCCAGTTCCATTATTTGGGCTTGTGCAAGTTTGACTCTTTTATGAGTTTATTTTGGCTTCTTTGCCTCATTTTGACCAAAACCTGCAAGTAAGCACCTTGAGTTAGTTTCCGGGAGTACCTTAACGCATTTTGACCCAAAACCTAAGCAAAAAAAAGCAGATAATAGGCTAAATCCCTAGTTATCAGTCACTACTAACCTCGTAGGCACCATCAACGAGGTTAACAGAGAGGACGTGGAGAACGTGACACCGAGCCTCTTTCCCAGGCGAAGTGACTCACCTCCCCCTCATGGGAGTGTAACCGCTTTTCATGAGAAGTGAGCCTCTATGTCTACGACGGAGGAAGCACCACCGACAGTAAAAAAATTATTGGAGGCGTGGCTGAGAAGTACTCTAAACAATATACTCGTCAAACCCGCTCAGGGGACGAGTAGGAACACCGCACTGGTTGACACCACAACAACCACCAACGAGCAACATACCCCCCAACAGGAACTCACACCGTTGTTGATGCAGGTAACGACACTCTCGTATCAATTATCAGGAAAATGGAAGAAATGGAGAATGAGAATAAATCACTCAGCGACCAAATAAGAGAACACCAAGAAAGGGTTGATAAGATACCGAGCACCCCGAAACTTCTTCCAAAACGAGACGTCAGCCGGTTCATGGAACAACCATACATCAGGGAGGCAGCCCCATATGCCATGCCCAAAACCTTCAAAATGCCACCATATTTAAAAATATACAATAGCACAACGGACCCTTAAGACCACATCATTCATTACATCATGGCGGTAAAAGGCAACGACTTCTCGAAAGAGCAGGTATCGTCGGTGCTGCTGAAGAAGTTCGGTGAAACCCTAACAGGGGGACCTTAATATGGTACTCACAACTACCAGCACGTTCCATAGTAACATTCGAGGAAATGGCCGATAAGTTTGTCACCGCCCATGCCGGGGCCAAGAAAGCAGAAGCCAGGGTGAATGATATATTCGCCATCAGACAATCGCCTGGCAAAGGGCTCAGGGACTTCCTCGCCCGGTTCAATAGAATGAGAATGATCCTGCCAAACGTGTCAGAGGGAATGGCGGTAGCGGCTTTTCCAGAATGAGTTAAACAGGAACGGGTCGAGGGCGGCCAAAAAGCTATTAAGCAGACTCATGAAATACCCTCCCACGACTTGGGAAGAAATACACAACGCTTACTGTGTGAAGGTGAGAGCAGACGAGGACGACCTCAACGGTCCAACTCAATGGTTAACATCAGTCCAAATGGAATCGAGGACGCCAAAATGACAGCTGAAGAGATCACGTAGGTCTATGCCTCAATCGTGAAAGGCACCAACCGTACATCATAATGGCCATCCCACTACTTCCCCACCAAGCCGATGGCCCATCCAGGCCATAGACGGGGACCTACCAAAACGAAATAGGTATGCCTCCAGTTTTATCTGCTCATAATTTTTGTGTTTCTCCTTCCGAAATAGTTTACGCCTTAGAGAAGCTCGACCCCAATATGAAATGGCCACAAAAGATGAAGTCCAACCCAAACTCCAGAAAGTCCAATTCCCTCTGCGAGTTCCATCAGGAATGAGGCCATAAGACCGAGGATTTCATAGCCCTACGGCAAGAGGTAGTGAACATGCTCTATCAAGGACATTTAAGGGAGCTGATGAGCGACCGAGGAAGAGCCAATTTTTCACGTGGACGAGAACAACATCAAGGCCCCCCAAAGCCACCCTCCCCATCCCACACCATCCAAATGATCACCGGCAGAGGCGACGAAGCAACAATAAACCATGTGAATTTCACCATCACCCACAAATTGAAGTGGTCGATCACCCATGAACGGTATGATGATCTCGAAGAAAGTATCATCTTTGATAAGTCGGATACCCACGGTTTGACCTTTCCTTATTTTGACGCTCTTGCCATTACTTTACGAATTTCAGATACCGATGTAAAAAGAATCATGGTAGACGACGGGAGCGGCGCGTGTATTATCCACCCTAGAGTTCTCGCATAAATGAGACTCGAGGATAAGATAGTACCACGCTGCATAACACTAACGGGTTTTAACAATCAGTTGAACGGACCTCCGGAGAGATAACATTGCCCGTTCTAGATGGGGGAGTCACCCTGGAAACAATATTCCATGTCATGAATCAATACACAACCTACAACGCCATTATAGGACGACCCTGGATACACCCCACGAGGGACATCCCGTCCAGCTTATATCAAGTCATTAAGTTCCCTACCCCATGGGGGCTATTCAGCATCCATGATGAACATTCACAGCTCAAGTATGCTACCGCATCGCCCAAGACTGCACGTATACTAACCACAGTTGAAAGAAGAGGGCTCATAAGCATAGCAATTAGCGAAGTCGGGGCCCGAGTTTGACGAACAAAAGGATGTCATCAAAGACCCCGACGTCATGGAAGCCACAGGATCAACATTGGAAGACCTCGATCCCATTCAACTGGATAGAAGAGACCACAACAAAAAAGCTTACATCGGCCACAAACTCACAAAACCAGGTAAATTCCATAAGTTTTTAACTAACAACGAAGACTTGTTTGCTTTCTCCCACGCAGATATGCCAGGTATCCCGAAAGACATTGCAACACACAAGCTGAACGTTGATCCTCTTTACCCGCCGGTACATCAAATTAGAAGAAAGTCCAATGCCGCAATCAACGATGCCATCCGCAAAGAGGTAGAAAAATTGCTTGCCAACGGTTTCATTCAAGATTCAAAGTACCCCCAATGGGTTGCCAACGTGGTCATGGTGAAAAAGAAAAAAGGGAAATAGCGCATGTGCTTGGACTTCACGGACCTAAACAAGGTTTGCCCGAAAGACTCTTTCTCGTTTCCTCACATTGATCAGCTCATCGGCGCAACAGAGGGGCACGAGTTATTAAGTTTCTTGGACGCCTACTCAGGCTACAATCAAATCCTCATGGAGAAGGAAGATCAGTAAAAGACCACTTTCATCACCCACCAAGGGACGTACTGTTACAGAGTTATGCCGTTCGGGTTAAAAAACGCATGGGCGACCTATCAGAGGTTGTTAACCAAGATGTTCAAAAAGAAACTCGGCAAAACGATGGAAGTGTCTATAGACGACATGTTGTTCAAGTCAAAAATGAAAGAGGACCACATCGACAATCTGAGGGAAGCCTTCGACATACTTAGGCGATACAATATGAAGCTGAAGCCTGAGAAGTGCGCCTTCGACATGACCTCTGGAAAGTTCCTCGACTTTTTAGTCTCGCAGAGAGGCATTGAGGTCAATCTGGACCAAATCAAGGCTATAGAGGGAATACCTAAAAATTTTACCAACAAGAAACAAGTGGAGAAGCTGACTGGCCGTATAGTCGCCCTATCAAGGTTCATCTTACGATCCTCTGACAGATGCCGCAAATTCTTCAACGTACTCAATAAGGACAACGGACTCCAGTGGAGTTCCGAGTGCATCAATTTCCTAAGAGAATTAAAGGCATACTTGACCTCACTGCCGCTACTCGCCAAGGCAGAACCCGGCGAGCGTCTCTTAATCTACCTGGCCGTATCCGATGTTGCAGTGAGCGCAGTCTTGCTCCGTGAAAACAAAGGTACGTAATATCCAATCTACTACATTACAAAAACCCTAGTCGATTCCTAAATGAGGTATCCCCACCTCAAAAATATGTCCTTGGCATTAGTCGTAGCTTCACAAAAGCTTAGACCCTACTTTCAATGCCATCCCATCCCGGTGGTCACAACCTTCCCCCTAAGAATCATCCTACATAAACTCGAGTTGTCGGGTATATTGGCTAAGTGGGACATCGAATTAAGCGAGAATGATATAACATATCATCCGTGAACAACAATAAAGTCGCAAGTACTCGCTGACTTCATCACCGATTTCAGCGCCAAAATAATGCCTGAGGACGAGCGGGAAGCCTCTCGTACCTCCCCCAAGTTACCCGACCTATGGATTATGTACAGCGATGGCACCTCCAACGCGTCAGGATCCGGACTTGGACTCGTACTCGAGGTCCCAACAAGCGAAGTCATCCACCAGTCCATACGGTGTCCCGTTATGACTAACAATGAGGTCGAGTATGAGGCCGTAATTGAAAGACTGAAACTAGCTCTCAAATATGGTGCACGACGAGTCATCCTACGATGTGACTCACAACTCGTCGTCAACCAAGTCAGAGGGGCTTTCCAAATCAAATAATAGAGGCTACAAAAATATCAGGCAAAGATTCACAAGCTGCTGCCCGAGTTCGACGAATGCCAACTCGACCAGATACCTCGAGCACAAAACATTAAGGCAGATGACCTCGCCAAATTAGCAGCGACTACCAAGAACATAAGCAAAAAAGAAAACTTGGTCACTCTCCTCGATTCGTCAATAGACCAAATTGAGGTACGCACTATAAACATGACTTGGGACTGGCGCAATCGTATTATGTCATATTTGCAGGACGGAGTGCTCCCATCCGACAAAAAAGAAGCCAAGAAGCTTCGAATGCAGGCGGCCAGATACAACATCATTGACCGTGATCTGTACAAAAGAATGTTTGGCGATCCCTTGGCGAAATGCCTAGGACCAAACCAAACTAGGCGCGTCCTCAAAGAAGTACACGAAGGCCACTATGGAGCCCATACCAGCAATCGAGCATGCGTTAGATGCCTCATACGAGCAAGCTATTACTGGCCCACCATGAAAAAGGAGGCCGCCGAATTCGTTAGAAAGTGCGAGCAATGCCAAAATTACGCTCCAAGGATTCACCAAGAAGGCGAGCATATCCACTTAGTCACCTCGCCTTGACCATTCATCAAATGAGGAATGGACATCATCGGACCCCTTCCAGCGGGACGAGGTAATGTATGATTTCTTTTGGTTTTAACTGACTATTTTTCCAAGTAGGTAGAAGCAGGTGCATTCGCTCAAATACACGAACAGGAAGTTATCACATTCATATGGAGGAACATCATATGCCGCTTCGGCATCCCCAAAGAAATCAGTTGTGACAACGGACCCCAGTTCACTAGAAAGAAAACTGTTGAATCCTTCGAGAAATGGAACATCAAGAGAATACTCTCTAGGCCATATCATCTTGCAGGCAATGGTCAGACGGAATCCTCCAACAAAACAATACTGAACATCATGAAGAAGAAGCTTGAAGACGCCAAGGGACTGTGGTCGGAACTGTTACCGGAAGTGCTATGGGCAAAACGCACCACGCTAAAAAGAAGCACAGAAGAAATGCCATATTCACTAGTCTATAAGACTGATACAGTGATATCAGTCGAAGTCGGTGAACCAAGTTTGAGATACTCCAACGAGAGCGGACCAAGTAACGATGAGAGAAGAAAGCAAGACCTCGACGAAACCAATGAACGGAGAGACATGGCGTACATAAGAATGATAGCTCAAAAATAGCAAGCAGAACGATACTACAACAAAAAAGCCAATGTCAGGCCACTCAAGGTCGGGGACTATGCACTCAAAGCCAAAACACAAGCAAGCAAAGACCCACGGGAAGGCAAACTGGGAACCAATTGGGACGGGCCATACAAAATCACGGCGGCGTAAAACAAAGGGCCATTCTAACTAGACACAATGGAGGGAAAAATACTTCCAAACAATTGGAATGTCGCCCCCCTCAAATACACTTCTGAAGACGGACGTCCCCCAAGTCGTACTCTTTTTCCCTCAGCCGAGTTTTGTCCCAATTGGGCTTTCTCTGGGAGGTTCTTAATGAGGCAACGAAGAGGGCGTCTCAAATTTTAAGTGTTAAGTTCATCGCTCCGCCTATCGACTACTTCTCCAGGACGAACGATGAATGGACTAGATAGACTGGGACTTCTCGAATGTATGTACGAACTGCACAAAAACATGTAATATTCTCCAATGAATGAATAAACAAAGAAGTACATGATATTCTTACACAACTCCACCAAGTTTACACATCACGCCAATGTAGAGAAAATACATTCGACCTCATTCGAATCATTTTCCAAGTCTACATTTGACCTCGTTCGAACTAACACAGGAAATGTACATTCGACTTTGCTCGAATTATTTTCCAAGTCTACATTCAACCTCGTCCGAATTAACACAGGAAGTGTATATTCGACCTCGCTCGAATTACTTTCCAAGTCTATATTTGACCTCGTTCAAATCGACTTACGTTCGACCACATTCGAATCAACTTACATTCAACCTCGTTTGAAACAACTTACATTCGACCTCATTCGTATCAACTTCGACCTTATTCGAATCAACTTACATTATACCTCGCTCGAATCAACTTACATTCGACCTCGTTCGAATCAACTTACGTTCAACCTCGCTCGAATCAACTTACATTCAACCGCGTTCGAATCGACTTATGTTGGAGCTTGTTTGAATCAACTTACATTCAACCTTATTCGAACCGACTTACATTTGATCTCATTTGAGCTAACATACATTCGACCGACTGAAAGCCTGGGAATTTTTTACAAAAGGAGACATTCATGGAAAAGCAAAAAAGAGCGAAAAAACACAACAAAAGATAATTGTTCCGTTTCAATCATTCCATTCCAATAAATCTTACGAAGGGCTTAAAAGACACCCTACAAAAATGAAATAGCTAAACACAAAAACAAACAAAAACCAAGTACAAAGACTTCACACCGCACCGTCCCCCCATCACCATCGCCGGCATACTCATCGTTGTACCAAGGGTCGGAGGCAAGCCCGTCTAAGGCATATTCATCATCGTTCGCGCCGGGTGACTGGTGTCATAACCATAGACCTCACGATCTGCACGTGCCTTGACACTAACATCCTCGAACTCCGCCTCATAAACCTTTTCGGCCACCATCAGAGCCTTGTATATGTCAAGTTGGGCCTCGGCGTGAACCCGCCTCTCATACAACTCCCATGACACACTGGATCGACAGAAGTATGAGAAGTAGATGGTTGGGCCTGCTGTTGTGACTTCTCGGCTTTTAGGGCAGCAACCTGCCCGTTCAAGTCAGACATCTCAGCCTCCAAACCCCCTATCTGTTCTTCCAACCTCGCCTCCTTGAGCGCCGAAGTTTCCGCCTCATTAGCTCGATCAGACCTGCAAACACGGAGGGTACCCCCTAGTGCATCCGCCTCCGCCACAGCAGCCATCCTAGCTCTCTCAACTCGATCCAACTCTTCAATCCTGGAACTCAACTCACCCTTCAGGCTGATGGCCCTAACTTCACTCTGTTCGAGCTCGGCCCTTAAGGACGCCATGCCAGATATGCCCAATGACAGATCCGCATCCTTCAATGTCTGAAGCGTCCTATTCTCAGAGTCCGCCTACAAAGGAGCGAAGGTCGGCACCGCCCGTTCCGAGTTAACCAAAAGGTTATAATCTACAGGGATGACTATGTTTCGATTAGGCCCCTCCGTCCTTATTTCCACTCGGATGAAACTCTCCTAAAATGCCCGCACCTCCTCGAGGTCGATATCGGATCCTGGACCATCATCTTCCACGAGGACGGTTTTATCTCTCCCGTCCGCTGAATATGAGTCGACTTCGGATGTTCGTGCACATTCCCCCTATCACGGGCCCCTTCAGCCTATGATGGCCTCTCCTCCGTGATGATATCCGATGTGAAAGCAGCCTTAATGCCCAGTAAGGGCGACGACTCTGCATCCAATACAACGGGCCTCTCAGGCTCAACATCTACAACACCAATCCTTCCAGTCTCCACCCTCCGCCTTTTCCTCGGTACCGCCTCCTCCTCGCCATGAGATTACTCATCAATCAGGTGAAAAACGGGGTGGGCAGGGCTCTCAGTCGATGTGATGGCCTTCTGTGGGCCGGAATCTCCCAATGGCAGAGCTAGAGTTTGATCTTTTCGTACGGACTCGGCCAGTACGAATTGCATTCCAGCCGAAGCGACCACCTGGGGGAATGCAGGCACCGGAGTCTTCGCCTTCTTAGAAGCTCGCCGACCTGGCACAAAAAGGAAATTATGTCAAAAGATGATAACAGATGGTGATAAGCTATAAAGAAGACGAAAGGGTTGCGAAAATGAAATCAGACTTACTAGTCAAAGGCTTGGACCCAAACCGCTTATTGAAGGACGCCCAACCACGAATTCCCACAGTGTGAGGTAGGACGCGAGTTATCCAGTATTCATTGTCAAAAACCAGGGAAGGTGGACGCCTTTCAGCTGAAAGTGGAAGGACATGAACGAGTCAAAAAAAAGGGTAAACAAACATACTACAGATGGTAAAAGATTCTTACGGTTGAAGTTCCACTGCTCGGGGAATTGGGCTGGGTCCGCTACTAAGTGCTCGGTTCTGACAAAGAAATAGCTGCACCAGAATCAACGGTTTGCTTTGTCATCCATTGAGGCCACACCCTTTAGTCCCGTGATGGCGGAGATGACTCAGAATCCCCCTGTAAATACTAGGCGAGAAGAGGTGCAGCAGATGACAGATGGAGACCTCGCAGCCGGCCAACTCTGCGAACTTCTCCAACATCAGAAAAATTTATACAAGTAAGGGGAAAGTTGCGCCAGGCAGACGCCGTAGAAGCGGCAGAACTCCTCAACTAATGAAGGAAGAGGAAGAGAGTAACCCACCAAAAATTGGTAGGCATAGAAAGCGCAATACCCAGGCCGATGGACTTATATCACATCGTTCCCTGCCGGAACGATATCAATATGGGCGGGGATATGGAATTTAGATAAGAGGGCGGATATTTGCTTCGGCCCAATATCAGATAGTACCAGCTCCAGAGCAGGGGTGGGCTCTTTCGGGAAATCATTTCTGATCCACGGATTTCGAGGAACAACCTCCTCCATGGTGGGAAAACTTTCGTCTTCCGCAATCGTGGGTTCGCCGCCGCTGGAAGGCATGGCCACCGACAATGGGGTGGCATCAGAGACTATGTCAGAAGTATGAGTCAGGTTTGTCATTTTTGCAGTAGCGCGTATACGGTGGAGCCGGAAAGAAAGAGTTTCGACGGGAGAAGAAATCAGAAGCTAGAGCTTAGAAGCAAGAGGAAATTGGAAACAAGGATCGAAGAACAAGCACAAGAACAAGCAGGGTGCAAATGGAGCATGAAGTGCGAAAGTTTCATTTGGGATTCCCTTTCCTCTATTTATAGGCTATTGTGACGCCCAAATCGATGCAAAGAACCGTCAGTGACACTAAAATCGAAGCAACAGAGGCTCTGGAAACAACATAGTACACCGAGAAGATGCGTAATGATGACGTGCGTGGCCATGACATCATCCTATGTCATTCATGCCAACCATGGCACGTGAGGCGACACGTCATAAGTTCGACATCGACCTATTTAGCTCAATCACCACGCCAGAATTTATTTTGATCGGCTACAGATAAAATTTGCTTATCGAGGATATCCAAGAGAACGACCTCAATAAGTGGAGGAACTAACTGTATGGGTCAAAATTAGGCCGAGTTTATTGAATGCAAGCGAACGAGTTGTGCCCGAGGTCAAGCACGGTCCAGTGGCGAGGAGCTGCCAGGAGAAAGACCAATGCCGAGGTCGAGTAAAGAACAAAAGGCTTTAGCAACGGTTAGAATAGTCTTAGAATTGCGGAAAGGAATATTCCACTGAATATTCCTCCAACTGTACTTTTTTAGGGTTTCTTAGGAATATCCCTGATAAATAGGAAGAGATAGGGAATAAATGAGAGCTTCTCTTTTCTGATAAAAACATCTTGTAAAGGGTTGACTATCAAGAATATACAAAAAAGCTTGCCTTGTCTCCTCTGTGTGATTCCATTGTTCAATATACCTCTTTTGTCACAAGATTCAAGAACACTTTGTCCACCCTCATAGTCTAAGTGTCACACGTTGTTGTCAGAAGAAGGAATCATCCAACTCATTCAACATTTAGGTGAAAAATTACTTCTTATTACATTTAATGTCATTTGTCACATTTATTGCATGTTTTTATCTTCATATTCATTGACAATCATTGAGCATTTACTTTGTATTTATTAGTTCGGACACGACCCTATACCATCAAAACATTCAAGCATCATATTTGGAATTTATTATATTTAACTAGGTTTCCCACATTATCTCCTTATTAAATTGATTTAACAAAAAGGCTTTAAACTTCTTGGTCAAACATCCTGCATATACTTTTCAACAAATTCTTTTCCCGAAAGAATTAAACTCACACTACTAAAAATCCGACAAAAAGCGACCAAAAATTTGCGACCAAAATTGGTATATAAAAAAAGGCGACCAAAGTTGGTCGCTAAATTGGATGAAGTTATTAAAAAATAATTATAAATAAATTAGCGACCAAGGTTGGTCGCTTTTTGGTCGATAATGTGGTCAAAATATTGACCGGACTGGCCAGACTTGCTTGGTCAAAGAAATATTAAAATTAGCGACCAACTTTGGTCGCTAAAGTGGGACCCAATTGTAAAATTTTAAATAATTATATTATTATTTTAAAAAAATATAAAATTTAAATAAATAAAATTTAAAGTTAGCGACCGAAGTTGGTCTCTTATGAAAGGGGAAGCAAATAGAGACCAACTTTGGTCGCTAATCTGAGACCCAGATATAAAA
>MDKI01184145.1:0-14774 GCA_005239505.1 Nicotiana paniculata | reverse complement strand
TTCAAGATATCAAAAGTAATTTTTGGAGGAGATTTTGGAAGTTCATGTGAGACTTCATGTTACAATACAACGACAGTTCTTATGTTTGTAAATAAATTCATACGAAATTGCACTGTGTAATAATAACGGGAATTTACAATTCTAAGGGAGTACGGTGCAATCCTTCTCAAGGATATCATACGAATTTTCCCCTACTCCAGGTATGTTAAGGCTAATCCCTTCTTTCATTTTGGCATGATCTCGTAATCACATGAGTTTGATAACGAAGCATAAAGAAAAATTCATATCCCGGAATTTACGTATATTTTTCTAGTTTTGTAAGTTTCAATATTTTATTTATCGGGACTTCATATTCATTTGAGTATTTTCTTTTTTCAGTCAAGAGATCAGAGAGTCTATATATACAATATTACAGTATTTTCATTATAATCAGTTATAATCAATGGGCAGGCCCCTATTGGGCAATCTCTGATCAGATGGTAAGTTATGTACCGAGCCTACTGATGATAGGATATAATTTTATATTTTAGTCGCTTATTATACTCTAATTTACTGCACTTTAATTTGAGCTTTAATCACTAGTGTTTTGCACTAATTGTGTGTTTTATGTCTTATAGGAGTGACTTTGAGCTATATAGATGTTATGGAATGAATTCAAGTAATTTATAGCTTTGAAGTTTGAGTAAAAGCCCAAGGAATTAATTCGGGATCGTGTTCGGGGATCAAATTTGATAGTTAAGAATGAACAAAGAATCGAGTAGGCATATTGCGCACTGTCTAGTAAACTGGACATAACTTTTTTTCTCCGAACTCCATTTGGTCCATATAATATATGGTTGGAAATATAACTCAAAGATATACAACTTTCATGTTTTGCGTTTTTCCAAATTCCAAATAGAACAGGGTGAACACCTCGGTCGAATCCGCGACCGCGGATCTGGACGCGGGTTTGAGGCAGAACACTGGGTAAAGTCCACGCCCGACCGCGGTTTAGTCCGCGGTCGCGGATGTCCAGGACTGGGAAAGTGTATTTTTTCGCATAGGAGAAGGTATAACTATTTGGGCCCGACCCTACTTGGTATATATACATGGAAAAACGGTATTTTGAGGACCTGGGACAGACTTTTGACACAAATTAGACCTAAGGAAGCAAGAACACACTAGGAGCAAAGAGGGAAATTCTTCTATGAGTTTTTAACTTCCTTCTTCCTATTTCCATTATTGGTTATGAATTCGTAGTTATGCATACTATTATGAATAGCTAATTCGTTATCTAGGGTTTTGATGGAATATTTTGTAGGATAAATTCTTGTTATGTTTTTATATAATTGAGCCGTTGGATTTCTCTACTTGTTCAATTACGTGTTTATTGTTTTTGATTGAATGGACATCGATTGAATGTGCCTATTTATTATGTGTTGCTTGAGAAATGACACATATTTAGGTGGTTATTGAACAACGTCACTCCTAGCGTACGTGAGAAATCAATACATCGGGTTTAAAGTTAGGTTTAGAAATTACAAAGCCTTGACGTGGTCATAATGAGCGGTTAGATAAAACCAACTAGCGTAGTTCGAGAGAAAATGTCTAGTAAATTGTCGTAGTTGCTCGAGAGAGAATTACGGCACCTAAAGTGCTCACGATCAATAGAGAATACATAGGCGAAATTGTAGGGAACATAGCGGGAAGGATTCCAACATTTGGGAAAATCATAACTCTAGACCTCCTTAATTTAATCTGCAACCCTTAGTATCTTTAGTTGTTAATTTACTACTTTGATTTGTTAGTTAATTAGGTAGATATAAGAATCTTAATATTTAGAACTTACGAATTGTTCTAGCTTGTCTTTTTTGTGATATTAAACAGTTATAGAGAAACCTTAGCTCTCTGTGGGATTAGACTCCGGACTCTTAGACCGGAATATATTTGCAGCAACCGCTTATCCTTTTTAGGACTATAGTTGGGTGTGATCAAATTTTGGCGTTGTTGCCCAGGAACTAACGGTGTAGCTATAGGTGTACATATTGCTAGGTTTCAAGTTTGAACTTTAATTTTATTTTTTGTATTTGATTTTTTTTATTTTGTGTTACTTGTTGATTTTAAAGACATGGCATCTTGTAATTATGAGAGTTTTTATTTTGGTAATTCAAATTTTAATCCTCCTTATGCATATTGTGAAGAAAACGACCCATGGAATAATTATCAAAATATTTCTGAGAGCGAGTTATGTACACCAACTCAATCTTATGTGTGGAATGTATGTGATATGTGTGGTGGTCAAGATGGTCACTTTCATGGTTGTGCTTATATTTCTTATCTTTCCCCAACCCCTTACTTTGATGGTTCTTCTTTTTCTTGTGAAGTTAATAGGAACAAAGAACCCAGGGATAATGACCTGAAAGAGATCAAGGATATGCTAAGGTGCCTTGTGGAACAAAATAATGAGAAACAAATGCACATACGAAGGCAAGATGCTACTATTCGCAACCTGGAGGCACAATTGAGTCAAATAGTTAAAGCATTTAATGCTCAACAAGACAATATTGAAGATAGTAGTCAAGAAGAGTATGAATTAGACACTGAAATTGAGGTGCTAATAGAGGAGGTCAGAGTACAACACCAACAATCTATCCAACTAGAATTTGAGGATGCCGATGTTGAGGAAGTAGCACTAGAGTCAACCAAGGACATTGAAGACACAAATTTAGTTGACTTTAGTGTGATTGGTGTTGAAGAGGTCAAAAATCTTGAAGTTCATGTATTTGAGCGCGTTGGACCTCATTCTAAACACTTCTCTACATTATGTTCGGATGGTGAAATGGGAATGGATATTTACGAGCATAAAAAGGAGTCCATGGAAGAGGTAGATGAGCCTTATATTTTGAAATTTTCAAGTCCGTCTAGGCAAGATGACACTCCTCGGTGGAGAGCCAAAAAGTGCATGAGACTTTATCTAATTTTTGGATCGCAAGAATTTTTACCGCCCCAAGAGCATAATTATAAGCTTGAATCAAAACTTGAGTTCCAATTCATAAGTTCGAAGTGGATGCAGAAAGCGGTTCATGTCGTACCGCGACATTAAATCAAGCGCTTGGGAGGCAACCCAGCTTTATTGCTTTCTTTTATTTTTTATTTCTTTGATTGTATTATGTTTGTAGTGTCGATTTTTGATTTTCCAGGAGCATGGAATGCAAAGCTATTGGAAGGATGCAACAGCAAACCAGATGGTTGGAACTAAGTGTGAGGTACCCGCACGAATGTCCAAGCCTGGGAGAAGTCTGAGTACCCCATGATCTGCTAGTGCTTCGGACTTTGGCCTACCAGGGAGTTTCTTTGACCCTATTATAGTTATGATGTGCATTGAGGACAATGCACAATTTTAAGTATGGGGTGAGGAGATTGTCTGGGTGACTTTCTATGCTACTTTAGTTGTGTTAGTTTAATTGAATAATTTTTTTTCATAAAAATAGAAAAGATTGGACTTTTCCTGACGATGGATTATTAGACAATTTTCTTGAGAGATTTAAGTCGAAAAGAAAAAGACAAAAAGATTTTCTTTTATTAGGCAGTGTAGCAATTCCCCCTTGATTTTTCTTTGTGCCGCAATTTTTTTCCAAGGATTTTGTTTGAACCGGGTGTAGTTAGTTTTAATTTTTTAGGAATAGGATTCATTGTGTTGTGTTTTGAATTGAAGCAATATCTCTTGACTTTGTTATTCCTTGAGAATAGTGAGTACTTTGGTTGTGACGCTTAGTCTCAGTTTTTGACTCTTGTATAAGTACATTAAATTGTATGATTTCAAATTTGCTTAACTGCTTTAATTAGAGTGTCTTGATGAATCCAATCCTAAGTGAGTTATATGCCATGTGTGTGTGAGGTTTGGGTGTTATTTTGTACATTGTATTTGATGCCTAGAACTTGCCCCGTGTGTTTGCAAAGTGAAATAGTAGTTTTGTTCAGTCTTGGACGTGATATAGGCGTTTCTTTGTTGAGCCATATATGTACATTTTACCCACCTAATTGTTATGTATCGTAGTTAACCCCTTTGAGCCTGTAATCCTGTTTCTTTAGCAACCACATTACAAGCCTTACCCATTTATTTGAACCTTCTAACCTCTCATGAGCACTTGAATTGTTATGAACTGTGTAAAATTTAAAGTGTGGGTGGTTGGTTTGGATTTTGAGTGGAACTAATGAAATAAGGAGAAATGTGCACTGTTTTGAAAAAGTAAGAGCCACTTGAATTTTAAAAAAAAGAAAGAAAAGGAAAAAATAGTTGTATTGCTGTGAAAAAAAATATTCCTTGATAAGTGGTGACTCTTGATGTAATTTTACTTAAAAAAGTATGGGATAATATACATTGATGTGAAGGTGGAGTTTGGTTTGACATAAGTATGTGGTTTGAATGTTAAAGTATATGTATTAAAGTGCTTAGGGAGGTGTAGTCACTCTTATATCTAAATGTATCCTACCCGTCCCGCAGCCTGCATTACAACAAAATAAAGTCCTACTTGATCTTAGACTGAATGAGCTCGATCAATAGAGTAGTACACTACATGCAAGCCTATGGTGCATATTTTGTGGCATATGAATGTTAATTTCTGAGAGTGAGTGAATTCTTTCTATCTTAAATTCCTAAGTGTTCTTAAATTTTATTGTGTGGAACTACTCTCTTTTGTTGTGTGAGGGCACTTGATTTATGAAGGAAAGGTAACCCTTGAACTCTATGTTAGAGTGAGTGAGTTGTGAATAATGCGTGGGACTTGTGAGTCAAATCTTGAGGTGAAGATGTTACGGTTTTGTGCTTAGTCTATTTTAAGTATTCTTGGTGTGATGAGTTAGGAGAATTATTTGAAAAAAGGTCGTGTCTATATAAAGTGTAGTTTGATTAATCGAGGACGAGCAATGGTTTAAGTGTGGGGTGTTGATGATAAGCTATAATTGCGTATTTTAGTCGCTTATTACACTCTAATTTACTGCACTTTAATTGAGTTTGAGCTTTAATCGCTAGTATTTTGCACTAATTGTGTGTTTTATGCCTTGTAGGAGTGATTCCGAGTTATATAGATGTTATGAAATGAATTCAAGCGATTTAGAGCTTTGAAGTCTGAGTAAAATCCCAAGTAATTAAGCCGGGATCGTGTTTAGGATCAAATTTGATAGTCAAGAACGAACGAAGAATCGAGTAGACATATTGCTCAATATATGGTTGGAAATATAACTCAAAGGTATAAAACTTTTATGTTTTACATTTTTCCAAATTATAAATGGAACAGGGTGAAAAATGTGGTCGAATCCACGATCGCGGATCTGGACGCGGATTTGAGGCAGAACACTGGGTATAGTCCATGATCGACTGCGGTTGAGTCCGCGGTCGCTGACGTCCAGGCCTGAGAAAGTATCCTTTTTTGCATAGGTGAAGGTATAATTGTTTGGGCCCGACCCTACTTGGTATATATACATGGAAAAACGGTATTTTGAGGACCTGGGACAGACTTTTGACACAGATTAGACCTAAGGAGGCAAGAACACACTAGGAGCAAGGCGAAGAATTCTTCTATGAGATTTAACTTCCTTCTTCCCATTTCTATTATTGGTTATGAATTCGTAGTTATCATACTATTATGAATAGCTAATTTGTTATCTAGGGTTTTGATGAAACATTTTGTAGGATAAATTTTTGTTATGTTTTCATATAACTGAGCCGTTGGATTTCTCTATTTGTTCAACTACGTGTTTATTAGTGTTGATTGAATGGCCATCGATTGACTGTGCCTATTTATTATGTATTGCTTGATAAAGGATACATATTTATGTGGTTCTTTAACAACGTAACTCCTAGCGTATGTTATAAATCAATATAGCGGGTTTAAATATAGGTTTAGAAATAACAAAGCCTTGACGTGATCATAATAAGCGGTTAGATAAAACCAACTAGCGTAGTTCGAGAGAATATGTAGAAAATTGTCGTAGTTGCTCGAGAGATAATTATGGCACCTAAAGTGCTCACGATCAGTAGAGAATACATAGCCGAAATTGTAGCGAACATAGCGGGAAGGATTCCAACATTTGGGGAAATCATAACTCTAGACCTCCTTAATTTAATCTCCATCGCTTAGTATCTTTAGTTGTTAATTTACTACTTTAATTTTTTAGTTAATTAGGTATATATAAAAATCTTAATATTTAGAACTTAGGAATTGTACGAGTTTGTCTTCTTTGCGATATTGAAAAGTTATAGCGAAACCTTAGTTCTCTATGGGATTCGACTCCAGACTCTTAGACCAGATTATATTTGCAGCGACCGCTTATCCTTTTTAGGACTAGAGTTGGGCGTGATCACCTATTTTGGCCGAGCACCTATGAGCGATCCCAGTTGGTCGAGATACAGAGCCTAGTATGGCCGAGCGCCTATGAGCGAGCCTACTACGGAAGAGCGGTTATATATATATACTAAGCCTTATAGGGACGGGCAACTAGTTTACTTACTATATTGAGAGAGTTGAGTCAGTATCAACAGGAAAGTATATCTTCAGATTATCTTTGACTTCCAGTTGCTTTCACTTATTATATTATCAGTTCATTTTCAGCTTTCAGTATATTGCCTTACATATCGGTACATTATTTCGTACTGACGTCCCTTTTCTGGGGGTGCTGCATTTCATGTGTGCAGGTTCAGACAGACAGACGGGTAGACCTCCTCATTAAGTGTTGCCCGAGTTCATCTTGATTAGTAATCTCCATGCCTTTCGGAGTTGCCGGGTCTAGAGATTTATGCACATCTTGTGTATATATGTATATATGTTATGAATAGGCCGGGTAGCTGTTCCGATCAAAATATATCCACCAGTAGAGGCTTGTAGACATATCCTGTCAGTTAGTGCAGTATGTTGGGCTGGTAGGCCGTTTATGTATATTTTGTTTGTTTGCCAGCTGTAATAGTTATGACGCCCTTGTCGGCCTAGATTTATATTGATATTTAGTCAGCATTCGCAGTTGTCTTGCAATGCGGCCAATGGCCAAAGTATGACATCACATGTTCAGAGTTCCTTAGTCACAAGTTGGTATGCAAGGTTAGGTGAGGCACCGGGTGCCGGTCTCGCCCCCAGGTTCGGGGCGTAACAAAAGTGGTATCAGAGCAGTTCTGTCCTAGGGAGTCTACAAGCCATGTCTAGTAGAGTCTTGTTTATAGGTGTGTTGTGCACCACACTTATAAGCAGGAGGCTACAGAACATATAGGACTGTCACTCTTTCTTCTTACTCTAGATCGTGTGGTAGAGCTCACTTATAAGAATTCAAATTCCGAACTTCTATTTTATTCGTAATAAGCCGATGCCTACATTCAGAAAGATGATCGATAAAAGATATAGCTGTGGAAGTGTTGAGTTAGATGAATTCGATTTTGCATCTTTCTTATAATGAGTAAATGAGAGGTCTTCAGCAAATCATGAGTGTACTAAAATATGTACGGTTATTGATAAGGAGATTTTAGGAAAGAATACTTATCCACTCTTACGGTAAAAAGGAATAACGGAATCGTAAGTTAGACACAAATTGCAGCAAGTAAAAAAAGAAAGGTGAAGAAGGGTACGAGGTACCCAGTTAATAAAGATTATCATTATTTACCATTCAGGAAGGGAGATATAAGCATTTTGAATTACCTTCAACAGTAATAGATGTACATAAAATTGACCACACCTATCTCATTCATGACCTATGGGAGCTAATGGATACGGTTTAAGAGAAGGACATGATAGCAGGATCCGGCTGGGGTAAGACTAACCCAAAATAATGAATGGATGGTTTGCATTAGTTGACATTTCTGAAGGATATTACAAAGGTGCTAATGGATCTCCTTGTGAGATACCTAGAATAGTATAGCTAGATATGAGTACTACAAAGACGTGCACTGGAATTCTAGAAGGGGTAAATATTACCTTAGTGTGGTTGTCGTCCCTAGTAGAAAAAGAATGTTTGGAAATTCGAAGAGCCAATGGATGGAGCAAGGGGAGCTAAAAGCAAAAGAATGTTTTGTTCGAAATTTCAGAATAAAGTGATAGATAGAAATATTAGCAGGGAAGTACGAAGAGTGATAATGAAGCATTATGAGTGAGATGTGATACATGGATGGCAGCGGTAGAGTGTTACAAAATCTATAGTCAAATGAAGAAAGAGACGAGAGGTGATGGACCTTAAGACAACAAAAGAGTATAGGCCATACACTCATATCCTCATTTCAAGAAATAAGTTCGCGACTCTAACGTGATTAACATAAGGGAAAGTTAGACCCCAGAGTAATAGAAATCAGTATGGACTGGTGAAAAAGATGAACTAAACATGAATTAGGAACTGAGTAATTTGATAATAGTCAGCATCATGAGAATTTCATATTGTATTCCAGCAATAATAGAATGGACAACAGAAGAAGGTACATGATGAATTCAGAGAATGGTCATTCAGGGAGACGCTTCCCTAAAGCAAACAATATGAGAAACGTTAAGCTTAAGGGACTGTATGTGCCAGTTACACGAAGTGTCACCATCGCGAGTGAGGAATTTTGTTATCCTTGATACAGAAGGATTAGCACAAGGAGAGTAAGGGTTATTGATGATGTGAAAGGATACCAAAGATGAAGATGAAAAACATCTATGGGCAGGTCGTCATAGCTCCAAGTCTTAGTATTCCCCTAAAGAGGGGAATATGGAATGATAAAGGAAGAATGCAATAAAAATGAGAAAGGGATGAGATTGCACTTATCCAAATGTTACAGATATGATATGATTCTATAACGTTATGTAAGCACGACGTCAAAAAAGAAGAAGGAAGTAAGGGTTCCTTCCCGGGATGTTGTTAATAGATAAGGAGCCAGTACGTGGGGAAAGTTAAGGCAAGGAAATAACCCAAGAAAGATTACGCGGAATATGGATATGAGAATGGGCCGATGAGTAGTTAGTAATTGATTCAGGAAGAGCCTAGTCATGATTAGAGAAGAAGTTACAAACAAATCAGCAGATCATGCAAGATAAATATAGTAAACCCCAACATGAGAATTCAGCCTCGCAGTAGTGTCATTATAATACTTGAGATATATTCAAATAGGAGCCGGGATAGTTACAGTTACCGTATGAGTGTTACAGGGATAGAAGAAAGTTCCATTGGGAAGGCAGTCAAAATATCAGTTTAGAAGCAACCCTACAAGCACAAGGGCACAGAGGTAAGCAACTACAAATGATTATAGGTAAGGAAGGACATAAAAAGGTCCGTAATAAGCTCACAGCTTTACGAGAGTCAAGGGTTCTTCCTAAGTACTACAATGAAAGACTAGCTGAAGAAATAATGAAGAAAGCTTCAACCTAAGCACAATGACCTAAAGAGGAAACGGTCGTGTAACAACAGCCTCACAACAACATTTTATGCACTCCATAAGAAAATGGCACCTACCATGGCTAATGAACGAGAAGTAAAATTAGAAGTGATATCCAAGATCATATGAGTTGTATGGAATTCGAATATACGTGGGCACTAAGATAAGCTAAGTATGCACACGCAAGGGGGAAGAAAGACCAGGAAATGTAAAAGCTTATGTTTAAAGAAAGAAAAGAAGGAACAAAAGGAATTATTCGATCAATGATACGGAGTTAGTTACATTAGGTTGCACTTAAGAGTTTGGAGTTTTATACATGCAGCATATATGGCCGTGGAAGATTCCGGTATACGTTAAAAGAAAAAATTGAGCCCGGGTCATAGATCGAATCGTTAAAGGATTATATCATGGATATTCCATAGCGCCCAATAAAGGCTAAACATAATAACTAATACCATGAACCGCAGATCAGGAGATAACTTAAGCCTACATAAAGGCTGATCAGAAGAAAGAGGAAACTAAAGAGTTACATCAACGAAGTAAATCAAGAATCTGATTATTGGACCCAAAAAATTATAAAATTGTGATTGAGCACATTACAGGGTCACTCTTAATATCAGAAGTAAATAGGGATAGTACAAAAAACATATTCTATGATGGCCCTACGATAAAGCCGGTTAGAAATTACCAGCCTTATAAGAAGTCAATACGAAGCTCCCACCAGATTGTGTATGCACCAAAGGTGCAAGTATTATAATAGAGCTTCAAGTTATGGACGTGAATTACACCTAGGTGGAATGGAGGTCATTAAAGAGATAGAAGATACGATGCAAGATTTTAAGGTAAGTAAGGTTTTGTCACGCCCTGAACTTGGGGGCGAGAGCGGCACCCGGTGCCTCACCTATCCTTGTGTACCAACTTACGACTAAGAGATTCTGAGCATATAATGTCGTACTTTGGACATGGTACACATTGCAAGACAATTGCGAATACTGGCTAAATATCAATATAAAGTTGGGCCGACAAGGCCGTCATAACTACTACAGCTGACAAACAACAATATGTACATAAAAGACCTACAAGCCCAACATACTGCATTAACTGACAGGATATGTCTACAAGCCTAAGCTGATGGATATACTATGATCGGAACAGGGCCCCGACCTACTCATAACATATATACATATATAAAAAGATGTGCATAAAGCTCTAGACCCGGCAACTCCGAAGGGTATGGAGCTTATCGATCAAGATGAACTCGGGAAACATCTAATGAGGAGGTATACATGTCTGTCTGTCTGAACCTGCACAAATGAAATACAACACCCCCAGAAAAGAGACGTCAGTACGAAATAATGTACCGAGTATGTAAGGCAATACATTGAAAATTGAAGCTAAACTGATAATATAATAACTGAAAGTAACTGGGAATTAAAGATAAGCTGAAGATATGCTTACCTGCTGATACTGGCTCAACTCTCTCAATATAGTAAGTAAAATAGTTGTCCGACCCTATAAGTCTCGGTATATATATATAAAACTTCTCTGTCGTAGTAGGCTCGCTCATAGGCGCTCGACCATACTAGACTCTATATTTCGACCAACTGGGCTCGCTCATAGGCGGTCGACCACAATACGCTCGGTATATAACTTACCATATGATTAGAGGTTGGCCAATAGGGGCCTGGACATCGATTATAACTTGATGGTAATGAAAATACTGTAATACTGCATATATAGGCTCTCTACTCTCTTGACTAGAACAAGACAATACTCAATTGAATATGAAATCCCGATAAGGGAGAATAGTGTAACTTATGAGACTAAAATATGTACATAAATTCCAGAATATGAATTTCTCCTTATGTCTCGTCATCAAACTCATGTAATTACGGGATCATGCAAAAATGAAAGAAGGACTTAGCCTTAACATACCTAGAGTAGGGAAAAATCCGTATGATGTTCTTGGAAAAGGTTGCGCCGTACTCCTTTAGAATCGAAAAACCTCACGTTGATTAAGATGTTAAGAAACCTCCTTGGAATTTTTGTTTCAAGAAATCTCGTTGACTTCATGCTGCTAGCGTTGGAATTGTTTGTGTTTTGATCGTTGAATTCATGCTGCTAGCATTGGAAATGTTAACGTCTGATGTTGAAAGCTTATAGGAATTGTTGCAAGAAATTTTTTTTGTTGAAAGCTTAGGATTTGCCAACGTTTTTGTAGTGTTCTTGTATTCAAGACTTTATAAATGGAATGTCTTTTAACTATCATACTAAGTTACCACCTAATCAACAATGACTAAGAGTCATTTGTTTGATTTAGTGGCTTGCTGCCACGTGGGGTTGGGGTGGGGATTTTAATCTTATCCAATAATTAATTAACTAATTAGGTAATATTTCGATACCCATTAATTAACTAATTACCTGTATAATTAATAATTGTCTCAAATTACTTAAAATTTTACTTATTTTTAATACACTTTATATATCCTACTATTATGGTCATATGGTACCTTGTATGGTACTAATCCATAAATATCGGGTATTATCGCTCGGCCCGCATTTTACCTCAATATGCTAAACTTGGACGAAAATTCATTTTCTTTGACTTGATTCCCCTCTCACCTTCACGAATTTACTCATCACTTGTTTGAAATATCACGATGCTTTAATCTCAAAATAATCCCGCGTCGATTAACTTACGACAAAACTTTAACATACGAAAATGCGAGATGTAACACCATTCCTCCTTTAGAACATTCATCCTCGAATGTTGACTGATGCACTTATCATTCTCATAACCATTAGCTTTTACGAATAGTTTAGTGCTCCTCTTTCCATCTAGCAACTATTCTGTGAATAAGTCCAAAGGTTAGGGCATTCCTCCCTTTAGTCATCTTCCTCATACCACGACTTGTGGTTGGGATCTTTCCAATCTCGTAATTGTTGCTCCCTTCTATCATGCAACCTATACGACTTTGACCTTGTAAGTGTGCCTATGCGACTCTTCTCCATTTTTTTCTCTAGCTTCTAGCCAATCTCTAGGACTCACTTAGTAAACATACACAGAGCTTGATGAAATGTCCCTCTGGGCATTTGTAGGTATACTAAAGTTCTTTGCTCGGTATTTTGTTGAAATTACGATTATTGCTACATCTTGTTTCATGGAACCGGTTATCTAGCCACGTGATTTTACTGTATCTAGATAGGTCATACTATACGATAATTTTTACTTTGATTTATCGTTGCTGAGGTTTGCTATCAAATTCCAGCTTACTCTTGTTGCTTATCCTATATGTATAAATCTAAGTCATTTAATGCTTCCTTATTACTGTTCATCTTAAGAATGACGACCTAATCTCAACTCATACTTTGTGACTTTTGTCCATCTATTATGATTTTCCTCAATATTGATCTACAATATACGTCCGCTAAATCTTTTATCCTTCTCCCTCTTTTTTTTTATTCAAATCATTATTCAATCGAAGGCCTAAACGTCATCTTTTATCTATCACAATTACACCTTCATTTTATTACCAGATCAGCATTCTGTTTCTTCTAAATGCTACTAGTCATAGACTCCTTTGAGCTCATTCAGGCTATACTAAGATTTATATAATTTAGAGAACCCATCAGTCCTCTCTCATTTTCGTGGGCTTAAACCCGAGGGCTTATCCATTCTCGTCACCTTCCCACTCACCCTTTCTTATCCATACATATCCATTTATACTACTCGCAACTTTCCTTCAACTTCCTTGCACCGTAGATTTCCTTGTGTTATTATGGAACATCAAGTGAGACATTACATCGCCTCTAACTCTTCCTTTACTTTCTTAACTAGACCTATCGATACCTAGAAACAATAGGCTGTAAGATATCCTACTGACGATGCCGCTATCATTCCTGGATATTGAATCCCTGCGCTTCTAGCCTTCTATCTGAAGTATGGACTATTCACAACCTTCTGTATTTTGAGTACCTCGTACGTTGTTCACCTTTACCTTACTTACCTTACAGTCTCACATCACATCTTCTATTTCCATCATGACCTCCCTTACATATAGGTATAATTCACATCTACAACTTGAACTTTTATTATAATAATTGCACCTTTTTAATGCGTCGATGAGAGCTTTATACTAACTTTTTATGAGGCTGGTATTCGTCTAAGTGGACCTTTGATGATGCAAGCAAGTTGAAAGGTTGCAAGTAATATAAATAGAAATGTGTAGGTCGCATGCTATTGTATGGTGAAGCGACAAGGTTCTAGAAGACACGAGTAAGGATAAGAACGGGCGAGTGAGAAGGTAACAAAAATGGATAAATCCTCAGGATTAAGCCCAGGATCTCATGAATTGGACAGGATTAAAACACCCATGTAAGGTGAATCACATTGGGATGCTGTGAGATACCATTATGAAAGCATGGTATCGTCCCAGGTGGATCAGTCTAATCATTTCAGATGTTCCCCGATGAAACGTGAACCCCAGCGGCAGTGTTACATAAAACGTTAAGTTATTTATAGATCGATATTGAGGTGAATCAACAATGGATGGATAAAAGTTATAAAGTATGAGATGAGATTAGGCCGTCATTCTTAAGATGAATAGTAATGTGGAAACAGTAAATGACATAGATTTATACATACTGGATAAGCAATAAAAGTAACATGGAATTTGGTAGCAGACCTCAGTAACGAGAGATCGAGATAAGAGTTACGGTATAGTATGACCTGCTTAGATACAATAAAGTCATACAGATAGATAACCAGTTCTATGAAATAAGATATAGCAATATTCGTAAGTTTGACAAAATACCAAGTGAAGAACTTCAGTAATGGCCAAAAATCGGAGGAAAAAGGAAAGAAGATACGCGTAAGCGCACTTACAAGGTCAGAGTCGTACAAGCTGCATGATAGAAGGTATCAATAGTTACGAGATTGGAAGGATTAAAGGGGGAGAATGCCCTCCCCTTTGGAATTATTCACTGAACAGTTGCCTAGATGGAAACAAGAGTACTAAAATGTTCGGAAGACATAAAAATGATAAGTGCACCAGTCAACATTCGAGGACGAATGTTCCAAAGGGGGAAATGATGTTACACCCCATGTTTTCATATGTGAAAGTACGCCATAAGTAAATTGATGAAATCTCGAAAATGAGATATTACATCTCGCATTTTTCGTACGTTAAAGTTTCAACGTAAGTTAATCGACGTAAGTTCGGGAATGATATTATTTTAAGATTATAAGCGTTTTATGCTTTTTCAGACAAGTAATGAGTAAATTCGTGAAGGTGAGAAGGTAAGCAAATCGAAGAAAATGAATTTCGTCAAAGTTCAATATTTTAGAATAAAATACGGCCCGAGCTAAAATACCCAGTATTTATGGACTAGTACCATACAAGGTACCACA
>MDKI01114979.1:0-20376 GCA_005239505.1 Nicotiana paniculata | reverse complement strand
TATATATATATATATACATATATATATATATATACATATATACATATATATATATATATATATGTATATATATATATATATAATACATATCCTACTCGTAATACATATGAGATTAAGGTTATTTACTACTATTTAACTATTAAACTAACAATCTCAAACACAACTATTGCTATATCACAGAGTTTTACACAGTTGCTTGATTCAGCTCAAATCGTGTATTTATCTTTAAACAGCTCCTAGCATTCTTGAAACAAACTTTTAGAATTTAAATAAAAAGCTCCGGGCATTCTTGAAACAAGCATTTAGAATTGAGATGTAGTTAATTAATCGACGCTTTGTAGCGAAACATAGTCGATTAATCTATCGACAGAGATGTTATCAATCCCTGAATCGAGGGACTTCGCACTTTCAACCCTTACCATTCCCTTTCAAGCCTTACTTTCGCTACGCAAAGTACCAATCGCCCCACTATCTGTTGGTTTCCACCGCATCACTTGTCTTAGTAGTCTCAAATAAAGCGTGCAGTCCTCTACCTTCATAATAGGTAATTTACTACTAAAGCGAAAAAAGACTATATCAATTGAAGGGAGTAGTACTATAAATCCACTTTAGGAGATCAAAATATTTGTTTTACATCTCGGATGTGGTTTGCCAGCTATTGCACTATGAACAGGTTATCTAGTGCGCACCTGAAGGTGCTATTACAAGTTACGCAATGCGTAGTCGAAGGATAACGAATGCGCATTTTCTTGGGGGATCCCCCCACCACCACTACCACTACCACCACCACACACGCACACACAAAAAAAAGTTTGGTCTTCCACCTTTTCATGTAGAACACAAGGCACTTCCTATGTCAAGTAGGATCAATCATCAAGTTTTGAGAGTGCATAATAATCTCTACATATGGTAGAAACATGCATGTTTTTCACAGGTAAGGAAGAGAAAGACTAAACAGAATTTGGACAAACTAACACACAGTTTATTACATAACAAGGTAGTTGCAAAGTAACAATCTGGAATACAAGGAACCAGCTACAAATAGGACTTTTCATAATCCTATCAAAAACTAGGACTTGGACAAAGAAGAACAACCAACCTAGGTTGTCATGGCAACCAATATGTAATAGTTGCCATTACCAAGCCCCCGATTAACAGACACCATGTTTACAGAAATTGTGCAATGCAACTACAGACGACGACACAAAGTAAACGCTTACAACAACAACGACGACTCCTCAACACAACTACGACAGGAAATTATGAAAAGACTGTCTGATTCTGCAGTGTAGTACCAGGCAAATGCATGACCAATCCGTCCATACAAGTTTAAGAGAAGAAGCATTAGTGGTTCAAAACCCCAATGTTTGCCAAAGACAGGAGCAGGAGCGACATGAGTGAAAACTTAAATACCAGGACTTTGGTAACTGTATTCTCAGGATACCATGTCTGTGAAAGAGGCAGCCTCCAAAAAACAGGAGACCGAAAAATTTGGAACAGGCTTTAAATAAATGAAGCCTGCAAAAAATATGGCGGAAAAAGTTGTTTGTCATAGCTTCCTGGAAAACAACCAAGCCACTGAGGTATCACAAAAACCATGATCATGTTCGCTTCAATCCCGCCAAGCTGACAAATAGCTACTACTGCTCATCGTCCGAATCCTCCTTTTGGATGCATTGCCTTGTGCCCCCAGTTGGCTTAGGAGAGGATATCACATCTCCACAAGTCTTCGATAAGAATCTCAACTCTGCTGCTACTGATTGCGTTGCAGTGCTGGAGATTCAAACCGACTAAGCTTTCCCCCAACTTTTTAAGAGCTGGAACGCTCTTGTTTGTTACCATGGAGCAACCTGATATCGAAAGAATCTGCAAATTTACTTGCATTCCATGGGATAGAGCAGCTACACCAGAATCAGTTATTGAACACTTAGAAACATCGAGATCATTAAGTAATGGACAATTATCAGCGATTGCCACCAAACTTGCATCTGTAACCCTCCTGCATCCATCAAGATTCAGCAATTCCAAGGTCTCACCATGTAGCCTAGCTAGCGACAACACAACTTCATCGGTCAAGTTAAGGCAGTCGGTAAGATTAACCTTGACAAGTCCTGCCTTGGAGCTCATCTCCAAAAGCGGGAGAAGCCCGGCATCTGTTATTCCGGTAAGCCCACTGAGATCCAAGTGATGTAGTTGAGGACACAGTGTACCAACCATCGCTAAGCTAGTGCTACCGAATCCTGGACAGCTTCGGATGGATAAAGATCGAAGTGATTCACAGGGTGACAACAATGAAGCTTGTAGAGGTAAATCTTTGACTCCCATACACTTCACTAGGGAAAGAGACTTCAACTTGCCGAAGTTTGAAACCGCATTTAGAATGCCCCCTTGGGTGATCCTGTTGCACTCTTCCAACAAGAGACTTTCAAGAGATCCGGCAGCTCTAGCAAAAGCAACAAGTCCACCATCAGAAACAAAGCAGCACTTGCGAAGGCACATATGTTTAAGATTTGAACAGCCCTTTCCCACTGCATCAAGACTCACATCGGTTGCTCCCCTGCACAAAGTGATTGACAAAGAAGCCAGAGACTGCAGACCCCGAGCATTACCCATAACCCAAAACCCCTTTTGACTGACATTACGAAGTGAACTGAGATTAAGATCGGTAATCGCCTTGCCATAGTGACCGATGACAGCAAGCGAGAAATCTGTGATATTTAGGGAATTAAGTTTCACTTTCTTCAACATAGTAGTGCCGGACGAGAGAAGGCTAGCAACTCCCTGATCCCCTACAAGAGGGCAGTCTTTAATAGTAAGGGACTGCAGTTTGGTACAACATCTTCCAATAGCTTGAAGGCCCTCATTTCCGACATTTCGACAAGATTCAATCGTCAAACAAGTCAAACTTGGGCAATTCTCTGCTATTGCAACTAGACCTTTGTTGGAAATTGAGGGACATTGGGAAAGATCCAGCTTTTCTAATGAATGACATCCCCTCGCGATCTCCACAAGACCTTCATCTCCAACATAAGGAACATTCCACAATGAAAGAACCCTAAGAGAAGGACAACCATGGGCAACTGCCGATAGACCAACATTAGTAATACCACGAACTGAGTTGCTCCCCCGAACTGAGAGCTTTCCAAGACCTCCACGGCTGGAAGTACCGACTGCAATAGCAGCAAGTCTAATATCTGTAGCTTTCTTCCCTTCTAAACACCTAGTAAGGTATCCATCACACTCTACATCAACATCTTCATCAGCTGAGACCATTTTTGCATCATTTGTAGCCCCATTATCAGCAACTGAAAGATCGGTATGGATCTTGATCTCAGAGCTCCTTACATTACTCGAGAGCATAAGCCAACGCTTAGAAACACAAGCTGCTGCACTCCTTTCGCGGCCTCCTTGCAATCTTCTGAAGATCTCAAATAGGCATTCATCGGGAAGTATTTCAATGGATGGATTCTTTGTCCGCTCTTCAACAACGAATGGTCCGCTAATCCGCGCCCTCTTCCTAAGTGGGCAGTAGACTTGAGCATGACCAAGTGACAACATAAGACCCAAATCTGCTGAACGAAGTGATCCTCCTGAATAGAACTCATCATCACCTGAACATCAAATAGCAACAACTTCATCAGCTATCTTTTCTGTTAATCAACATCCTACACCATACTAAAAATGAAGTATTCCCAAGATACTAATTGCATCCCCATTTCCTCCAAAATCTTATCCTTAACTTCATTCAAATGTATCCAAATTATATTAGAAGCAAAAAAGCATGACCAGGTAAAAGCTCATTACACATAAACTGAAAACTAAAATCTACCTAACAAGAACAGATTACAGGTCATTAACAGACAATTCTAGCTACAAAGATCAGAGCAATTATTCTTATTCACGCCTTCTTTATTAGAAATTACCAATGTTTAATATAGATTCTGAACAAAAGATACATAAAGAGTTACCTAAACACAAAAAGTCTATATAGGATTAACATATTCATACCCAAAGCAATGATTTTTCTCTCTTCCATTTCAAGAATCAAGCTCTAACATATTCAAGATTCAGTTTTTTCCTTTTTTTTTTTTTTTTGATGAAATAACTATGAATCTAATCATAACAAGCAAATCAGCAGAAACTAAATACAACCCAGATGCTAAAATCTTTAAAACTCAAAACCCCATAATTCAAAAGGCAGAAAAAAGAAATTAACTCACCACTGTAATTAACAAGAGTAGGCATGGCTGCTGAGCAAAAAGAACCAAACTTTGTACCAAGAACAACAACACAACCAAGATTTTATCTTCAACCAAGATTTGCATTTACATATAAAAACAAGTTCAAGATTTTCACTGAAAACCCTATCTAAGTAGGGCAAAAAAAGAGAGAAAAAAAGACGGTAGTTCAAAGAAGAACAAGTATTGTTCCTTTTTGCTTTCACAAACAGTTATGGTGCAGTGTATATATATACTAAAAACAATAGTACATAAATTTAGTTAATAAAAATTATTTATTATATTAATTAAATAATGTATTTGGTGAGGTGTCAAGTCTACATAAACATAAATCATCACCTCTTTCTCCAGTTCTTGCACCATTCATTGAATCATTCCCTAAAACCGGTTTTTTCGGTTTTATTTCATTTCCTGCCACTTGTTTCTGCTGCTTACATCACACCGGTTCACCATCTTCTTCCGGTTCTTTTTTTTCCCTTGCTTTTTCTTTAATCAATTTAGTTTTTTCATGCTAGATGTTGGAAATTATAAATAGAACTCAAGAAATGGAATTGTAGTTCTTGAGGATTTGCACTAGATTTCATTTGGATAATGGAATTTGTGATAAATTTATTATTTTTCTAAATTATTCATTCTGATAAAGATAGTATATTCGTGTTTTTTTCGTAATTTTTGACTAATGACTTACTTTTTTTTTTGTAATTAAAAAACCGTTCATTTACCAATAATATTTACAAGTTGTTCTCAAGCTTAATCTGGACATAAGCCCCAGACTTTAGCCATTCATTCATTATCCTCAGTTCTAACTACTAAACTACTAGAAATGACATCTAATTGTATATTAGGATAGTAGTTAAGTTCCATCAATCTTCGTTGTAGCCGTTGTTTACTAGCTCCTCGACCATGTACATCTTGTGTTATTACTTTGCTTAGCACTATTGCTGATCGCTGTTCTCCTTTGAAAATTCTGCCATTCCTCTCTTGCCATATATAGTACATACTACCTGCCAGAATGAGTTTATACAGTTCAGTTGTTGTGCTCCTCCCCTTATAGTATTTTTCTGCCCACTCAATCTCATTAGCCCATGTCATTGCTTGCCTATGAATCCTTTGCCAGTGCAGCATTAGTATCCATACTCTTGAAGAATAAGGGCAGCAAAAGAACAGGTGATCAATGGTTTCCTCCTTAATGTTACATAATGAACAGGTTGCATCTTCCACATAACTCCATCTCCTCAATCTGTCTTTAGGCAGCAGCCTTTTATGTGCAGCTAGGAATATTGTAAAGATCCATTTTGGCAATCCAGCATTGTTGTACACCAGCTTCCTCCATGGCACTCTAGCAAATTCACCTTGAATCTTCACATACATAGTCTTAATAGAGAAGCTTCTTATTCCCTCTACATCCTCCTCTGCATAACCAACTTCCTCAAAGTATTGTTTGGCTTTAAGAATCTTCTGTATCATCCATGAAGCTTGTTTTGGCTCAATACTCCACAGTGAATTATGTTTCTTGTAGTACACATGTATCCATTGCACCCAGATCTTATCTTTTTTCTTGCATAGATTCCATAGAAGTTTGCATATAGCTGCCTTATTCCGTGCCTCTATATCAAGCAAATTTAAGCCACCTGATGCTTTAGGCTTACACAAACTGTACCATGACAATAAAGCTTTCTTTAATACTTCCACCCTCCCCCCCCCCCCCCCCCCAGTCCATAGAAATGTTCGACACACTCTTTCAATGAGCTGGATCAGTTTCTTTGGCAGCAAAAACACCTGAGACCAGAACACTTGAATAGAGAATAGCACACTCTTAATTAGCTGAATTCTTCCTGCATAGGACAGGAACATTGATGTCCAAGATTGAATTCTCTCTAGCATCTTT
Source organism: Nicotiana paniculata (assembly GCA_005239505.1). NCBI lineage: Eukaryota > Viridiplantae > Streptophyta > Magnoliopsida > Solanales > Solanaceae > Nicotiana > Nicotiana paniculata. The sequence continues at coordinate 14,250 of MDKI01114979.1, read as the reverse complement.
TCAAGTAGAGGTTGGCGCTGCACCAATGATCATCTCTTAGAGCTGAGAGGCACTCCCAAGTATCTAACTGGTAATGATCCTTTCACAAATCCTAGAACTTGTAAAATATCTTGTTGCCTGTCATCATGCACTCCACCAAAAAATATGGAGCTTGTATCAGCATTTTCCACTAACCCTGATGCCTTTGAAAACTTCTGAAAACATTGATACAATAGCTGAACAGATATAGCATCACCTCGACAGAACAACAATAAGCCGTCAGCAAAACTCAGTTGCATTATGTTCATTTTGCCACATTCAGGATGGTAATTGAAGTTAGGGTCCCTCTTGAGTGTCTTCAGTAATCTTGTCAGATACTCCATAGACAATACAAATAGATAACGAGATAGGGGATCTCCCTATCTCAATCCTTTCTTAGCTTGAAATGGCCTAGTAGGCTGCCCATTAATGATGATGGAATATGAGACTGTTGTTACACATCTCATAATCCATTGCGCAAATCTCCCTGACAACTACAAATAATTCAACACTTGCTCTAAATAACTCCATTTAACTGAGTCATAAGCCTTCTTTGTATTTATTTTCATCATGCATCTAGGAGAAACACCTTTTGTGCCATATCATTTCACTAACTCATGACTAAATATTATGTTGTCATTTATCAATCTACCAGGAACAAAAGCTGACTACTTTTATCCACCAGCCTATCCATCACTCCTTGTAATCTATTAGTTAGGACCTTATATATAATCTTGTATAGTAGTGTGCAACATGATATTGGCATGTACTTAGTAATTTTAGAAGGATTGTTCACCTTAGGTACAAGTGTTACTGTTGTACGATTTATAGGCCGGTACATAGTTGAACTTGAGAAGAACTCCATTACTGCATCTGTAATTGTGTCTCGTATTACATGCCAAGCTTTCTTGAAGAATAAAGCATTGAAACCATCACACCCAGGGGCTTTGTTGTCACTTATGCCTTTTAGAGCATGATATATCTCCTCCTTTGATACCTCTTCTATCAGTTGAAGTTGTTGCACTCTATTCACTATAGGACCATCTCTCATGATAGTTGGATTAATAGCAGGCAATTCATTTGCTGAGGAACTTAATAGTTGTTGGTAGAACCCTTTCACTTCCTCCTCAATTCCCTGCCTTATTTGCACTGTATCCCATTACACTTTATTAATCTTCTGATTTTGTTCTGTCTGCATCTATTTTTCATACTTGCAAAGAAATATATTGTATTGGCATCACCTAGCTTTAACCATTTTACTCTTGATTTCTGCCTCATAATACTTTCCTCCACCCCCTAACCATTTCTCCAATTGCACTTTCATTTCTTTTTCATCAGCTACTAGGGCCTCGGATTGACCAGGATCCTTCATTTGTTCTTACAAAGTAATTAGTCTTTGCCTGCATACCTTGAACTGATCACCAACAACATTATACTCATTATTGTTTAACGTCTTCATAGCCTGCTTCACTCTTTTTAGTTTTTGCCAGTCATTCCTCATATTTATTTGTTCTTGTGGCCTCTCCCATGCTTCACTTACTATCTTTATAAACTCATCATGCTCAGCTAGATGATTTAGAAATTTTAATGGCTTACGGCTACAATCTTCATCATCCTCCAGTGCTAAACTCAGTGGGGAATGGTCAGAACAATGTGGATCCATAATTCATACCTCTAAGTGTGGCATGGCCATCATCCATTCAGCATTAATCAAAGCTCTATCAATCTTGCTATACGTGTGTCTATTTGTCTATGTACAGCTCATTCCACTAGTTTTCATTTCTATCAATTCAGTGGTTTCAATAAACTCATTGAAGTCTCTGATCTCCAGTTATTGCACAGGATTACCAACTGGTCTATCTTCCCCTAATCTAATGGTATTGTAATCCCCCGTTATCAATCATTGCCCTTGATGTATAGAGTGTAATCTTGTCAGCTCACTCCATAGACTTCTTCTATCCTCCAAACTATGCAATTCATATACAACTGTAAAAATGAACCTCATATTCAATCTCCTAACATAAACTGAAGTGTGTATAATTTGAGCAGTTCTACACAATTCTATGCAGTCTATTTCACTTGAATCCCATAGCAACCATATTCTTCCTCTACTACTATACTCATAGTTGTCTAAACATGCCCATCAAGGTGCAATTTTTCTTATAATTTGCATAGCCTTCTGTTATTTTATTTTATGCTCTAATAATGCAATTATATGTACTTTATTACTACGAATGAATCACTTCACCTCTTTTTGTTTGGGGGCTTTATTTAAGCCCCTTATGTTCCAAGTTACTAGCTTCAAACAGGTATGAAAATGGGTTGCATAGTCCCTTCCTGCCCATTATTATCTTGTTGTCTACTTGTGCCTTTGCTAGCTGCAATTTAGACTCTGTGAGAAGATTAAAATCATTAAGCACATTAACTACATCAATTGGCTGTCTCTCTTTGCTTCTAGCTGCTGACTTTCCTATAAAAGTCTGCCACACTTGTTCTTCATTTCCTAGTGCTCCTTTACTAGCACTAGCAACCGATGTACTAGTGCTAGCATTTCCTTCAATACTAGGCTCTATCAACTTTGATCGCTCCTTAACAACTGGCTCCTGCACTTTGTGCATAGGTTTAGGTTGTCATTCTTGTTTCTGCTTTGCATTCTTAGCCTTCAGTTTTGGTCCTAGCTGCTCATCTACTCTGCATTTATGGCCAACTTGCATACATTTAGTACATAACTCAGAGACCCAATCATATGCTATTTTCTGAATAAACTCCCTCCCATTTGGATCAGTCACCTTAATAGACCTAGGCAACTCTTAGTAACATCCATTTCCACCAATACTCTTGCATAGGATATCCTATCAACTTGAGTAGTACAAGCATCAGCATATAGATGGATTCTCAAACCACTACTTATCATACTTAATGACCTATTTTCCCAACAATTCAAAGGCAAATTAGGATATTTGACCCACACTTAATGACTTATTTCCCTAAGATGTTAAGTGTATATGTAAAATATATAATCCAAAAACCAATATATAAAAGTAGAAGAAACAACTAATACTAGGTCCTTCCACTTGATTAAAGAAAATGTGTGAACAAGTTGCAGAATCAGAAACATTACATAATTACAACAACAACTATATATATTGTTGATGATTGTTTGAACAAGTACGGACTAGTTGTGTTTGTGTAGAAGAACAACACGCCTTTTTCAAGAGTCTAGATATGAGGAAAAACAGCTTGTATATATTTTGCAGTACACTGAACCTGAATGTTTTACTTTTAATTTGAAAGCTACAGCAACTTGGCCATATATTTTCTCATCAAACTTTAATTGACAAACCTTAATTAGAGTTATGATCAACTTGGATTTTTTCCTTTGTTCGTTTCTCTTTTAGGTCTTAATCATAACATAGAATTATAGAAAAAGTTAGACGAGAAAGAGATTCATTTCATCACCATTAAAGGTTGTGATAGGATGGATATAATCGCTTTATCTTTAACTAACTAGAGGCCTCAGAGATTGAACTCGAAAAATGAACAAAAATTATGATATTCAACACTTCCATAGATTTTATGAACCTAATAAAAAAAGTATTTACTCGAGAAACTCGCCTTTAAAATAATAGGAAGGACTGCAAGATGGTTTCTGCTTCTGTCTGAATTCGAAATTCACGTAGCTGATCAGGAGCTAAATAAATCGAGATACCAAAATGCATACTGGATAACAACGACCCAGTAAAATTCCACTAGTGGAGTTTGGGGAGGGTAATGTGTACGCAAACCCGAAGAATAGAGAGACTGGTTTAAAAAAAAATGCATACCCCGAGGAAGAGAGAGATTTATCCCATCAATTTTTTTTAGTAGTCTAAGCTAGTCATTCTCAAGAATTTAGCTTTGTATAATATGAAATGGATTAGCGGCCGGGCTGAATCTAGTGAATAAGATATGAGTTAACCAACTTCATCTGAACTAAGTAAAATTTGGCTTAAATCTCTGTATACGTGATAAAAACTTCATTAATTAAGTATAATAATAAATTCCAAATCAAAGTAATGTAATGTATTAGGATATCGAATTCCAACTCATAAAATTTAAATCTCGAATTTGTATCTAATTAATGCCCCCTTACGATAGCTACTTAATTATTTGTAAGCAATGAAGACAAAAATCAAATAACTTATAGAATATAAATAAAATTTCTGAATTGTAATTAATATTCACCCAATTGTAAATTCTGTTTTTTAGGGAGTGGAGTTATGAGATAATTATTTATCCGTAGTTGATGTCCTTTTGTAACAAATAAACGTTTAAAATATTAAACATTCACTTCGACGTGGTTGCTATGGTTAGGGGAGTCAAAATTTAAAGTTTATATGTTTGAAATTTTAGTACGTTTAAGTTGTTGAATTCTAAATTAATAATTTATATATGTTAAACAAATTTCTTAAGATAAATATATAGTTTGCGAATTTTTTTTTATTTTTTTCCAAAATCAGTGTTTGGCCACAAAATTTCTAATTTTCACTTGAAGATGAATTTTGGAATTTTTCAAAAATTTAAAAAACTCTAAAAAACTATTTTTCAAATTTTTTCACTCACAAAACTTCAAAAGCAACCCAAAATTATATCCATGTCCAAACACAACTCTAATTTTCAAATATTATTTTTACTTTAAAAACGATTTCACTTTTTGTTGGAATTTTACAATTTTTATGTCCAAACGCCAACTAAAATGACTGAATTCGACGGAACCTGTACCGTTAATACTAGCTCTGCCACTGGTTATGAAAACTTTGAATTGAGAAAAGGGAGATAAATACAGTGCACTGACTCCACCAAAAGTTAAAGGAAAGGAGAGTAGTTGTGTGAATGATTAATGAATGTCAGAGTTAATTACATAGTAATACATATATGTCTCAGTTAAGTGAATCTAATTTTGGCAATTGGTTAGAAGTTGTGTTGATTCTTCTTCTTCTGCACAAGTGACAACATTTCAGCAACAATAGTCAACCTTTGTGTATCTTGTCTGTGTTTATCATATCCCAAAATTTCTTTCCTCTTGACTTTTTTATGCACTATTTATCCCCTTGTTTAATAATCTAGGGGTCGTTTGGTACGTTGGATAAACAAAAATGATCCTAGAATTAAAGTTTAGTACCGTCTTATTCTTTATTTGGTTATTAATTTTGGGATAGGCTAAAGAAAAAAATAGTATTGGGATAACGTATATCTGTCAGAAGGTAGAATAGTAATCTCATGTTAAATTATCCCAGGATAAAGCAGTAAAATTGACGATCACGGAATTAATATAACATACCAAACAATCAATAAGAAATAATACTAGGATAACTAATCCCATCATAATTTGTCTTCAAACCAAACGACCCCTTAATTTTTTGCATGTTTCCGACAGAGATGTTTAGAAAGTAATTAATATATAGATCGTTTAGACTGAGAGACGGACTTACAGCGTAGAGTTCACGAAAACTCATTAATTTTTGCTCAATCCTTATATATGTGTATCAAAATATTCATTATATATTTACAAATATTTGATTATAAATTTAATTATTATTGTTTATTAGTTTAAAATTGTTACAAAAACTTATTAACTCTAAATAATGAATTTGACTCTGTAACGGGTATTTTCTTTCGTGCTAATCTTCTTTACCCAATTTATCTTTGGAACATCTAGATGAACAGAAATAGAAATACAATTCCTCAAGCTTGGTTTCCATTAAAAACTAGTGTTAAACTGAAATCCAAGAATAAATAAAGGTAATTTAGCTAAAATATGGTTTTAATTAATATTTTCTTATGAGATCCAAAAGAAAAAAAGTGATAAATAAAATGAAAAGGAGAAGTATTAAATATAATTATTCCCTTTTTCTTTTAAATAATTTGATTATATAAATACTAGACGAGGAAAGACCCGTATACGGGCCCAACATTGTAGTCTTAAAATTATTATTTGTCGAGACTCAATTAATTTTTTGGTAAATAAATTGATCTTTGTTATATCCACTTAATCACGGATATATACCCTTGGTCGATCATCTTTCCTTTTCTATACGGAAAATGTCCTAATATACCCTTGTACTATACAAGATTGAGCAAATTTGTCCTTTGTTAATACTTTGGCACATATATGCCCTTATAGTCACATAGTTGGTGCATATATACTCTTATACTATACGAAATGGAGCATATTTGCCCTCTGCTAATACTTTAGCCCATATATGTCCTTGTTATCACATAGTTGGTCCGTATATGCTATTTTCGAAACAGAATCCACCCAAACTAACTAACTCTTTCGTTAACTATATTAAAGTGCATTACAAACACCATTTTCTTTTTATTAGCACTTTTTAATTTTTTCTTTAACTTTCTCTTTTCTTTCTTCTTTTTTTCCTTTCTTCTATTTTTTCCCCTTTTTCTTTCTCCCGTATCTGATTTTCCAATTGTTGATGCCTCCTCTATTTTTGTCACCAATTTCACTTGACAAAACTCATAAATTTCTGGTAATTGTACTATCACAAACCCCATAGATTCTTCTAACCGGAAGGAAATGAAAATTATCGGAAAAAATTTCTACCTTCACCAAATTAACACCAAAAAAAAATTAACCAAATTAACAGCACCGGGTTTTTTTTTCCGTTGGTGCTAATTTGATTAATTTGGTGAAGGTAGAAATTTTCCCGATAATTTTCATTTCTTTCCGGTCAGAAGAACCTGTGGGGTTTGTGATAGTAAAATTAGCAGAAATTTATGAGTTTTGTCATGTGAAATTAGTGATAAAAATAGAGAAGGTATCAGCAATGGAGAAAAATTGGGAGAAAGAAAAAGGAAAAAAAAAATAGAAGAAAAGAGTAAGAAAAGAGAAAGGTAAAAAAAAAAACTAATAAAAAGGAAATAGTGTCTGTAATGCGCTTTAGTATAGTTAACGAAAGGGCTAATTAATTTGGGTGAATTCCGTTTCGAAAAGGACATATATGGACCAACTATGTGAGAACAAGAATATATACGGGCTAAAGTATTAACGAAGGGCAAATATGCTCCATTTCGTATAATACAAGAGCATATATGAACTAACTATGTGACGATAAGGACATATATATGCCAAAGTATTAACGAAGGCAAATATATTCAATTTCGTATAGTACAAGGACGTATTAGGATATTTTCCGTTTTCTATATAATTGTAAGTTTTGTACCATCCGACATCGAAATTGAACAGGTAAAAGTTTTAGATTGGCCTCCGAAAACAAAGTGTGTAAAAGTAATAGCTCTCGGCTGGATAACCTAGAAAGGGGGGGGGGGGGGAAAACTGTTAATGCAAATGTACAATGTATTTGCTATTAATTGTGTAGACAAAAGCAATTAATTGGACAAATCCACTGCATGTCTCAAACAAAAGACAAATAGACCCAAATTTGTCTAAACCACAAGTATAAAGACCTTCTGATACATTCTAACCTTTTTCTTTATTCCCTCTGGTCCTTTTCTTATTTCAATCAGTGGGTCCCATCTTTACTTTCTATTTGGGCAAAGTCTTTGGTTCATTTATATATATGTATTTAATTAACCATTTTATTTTTGCTTCATGTGAGTTTTAATTGTATTTAATAAAATCTTGCATGGTTTCACCAAAAGATAGGAAAACAAAAACAATGTATGTCGGTAGTATATATTGGCATGAAGAGGATATTATATTATTTTGCTTGTCATAGGCGAAACAAGGTTTCATGTCGACTTGTCTCAAACAAGACATATTTGTAATAGGTATATTTTTAAACTTCTACACAGATTAAGGGGTTAGAATTATTCATTTAATCAAAACGCGGATTCAAGATTTAAACTCTATGGGTTCAACTCTAAAAATTAATGTTGAACTCATTATATTTTTTGAAGTTATGTGTCCTTTTTTATTATTTTTACAATTTTTAAAAAAAACTATACATAAGTTTTACTCCTCGTCAAACGTTATGGGTTCAATTGAACCCGCTGCTAAGTCTCTGCATCTGCCCCTGCATTTAATTGCAAGCTATATGCATTATTGATTCATAACGGCGTCAAAGAATATGTTCTGCAATTTCAATTTAAAAAATGTACCGTATTTGAGTAGATTCTCTACATCGCACCTCTTGGGATGCGACTCTTCCCTAGATTTTACGAGAATACAAAATACTTTATGCACCGAGTTGTCCTTTTCTTAAAAATGTACATCTTTTGGTGTCAAATATTATAATTGTTTTGCAAAGTGATTAATTTGTGACGGAAAAGGTAATACTTGGAAAAATAAGAAGTCATGTATAAGCTTAATGTTTTGATTCGTGCTCAAGCGTAACAAAATCAATGCATTCTTCGTTGAATAATTTACGGGTCTGATGACATTTTAATTAAGAAAAGAAGATTTAATAAGAAGATTTCGCACCAGGATATTGAACAATTTTCACAATTCATTGTAAGACTTTCAAACAAGATATGTCAATGTGATCAAAAATATGAAAGAGCTGAAACCTTTGTTGGCCGAAGCGAAGTCAGGATTTGAAGTTTATGGTTTTGGGGTTGTAGTCCGTTTAAGTTATTAGGTTCTAAATTAATAATTTCTATTTATATATTCAATGAATTTTTAAAAACGTTAAGGTATATACGCTCCGCCTCTGTTTGTAGGACCTCAAAGATAAACATATATCTATCGGTGAAGACGAATTAGAAAGAGAATTAACAAATTTCTTATATAAAGAGGTTTGGAAAAACTTAAATAGACACATAATAGGAATTAGAGGAAATAAATTTGTAATTACATTAACTATCTTAAAATGTAAGTTAAGGCACCCATAGAATTTAAAGTGAGAAAAGGGGGGGAAAAATGAAATAAATAAATATTATAAAAAGTTAAGAAAAAAGAAGTTTCAACTAGAAAGAATCGCTTTCTACATTCATTAGCTAACATTCAAAGGTGTTATATTCATTAAAAATATCCTCACCTACATTTTCTTGATGATATGAAATTCTCATCACACAAACTCAATGTTCAGTGCACGGAATGGAGGTTTTCGAGGCTTGAGTAAAAATTACGCAGGGCACTTTATTTGGTCGCTCCCATTTAACTTATACTTATTTTTTTTAAATTTTTTAATTTGTACTCACTTTATAAATAACTTCAGCTTCCTTTTCCTCGCTGAGCTGAAGTTCGCCAGTTATAAAGAGAAAACTTCAGCATACGGAGCTGAAGTTCCCCAGTTACAAAAATAAAACTTCAAATCTGACACGATTGAAAATATTGAATTCAAATTATTTTTACTTAAAAGACAAACAAGCAAATCTGACACGATTAAAAAATGACAAAACAGAAAACCAACCAAAACGAAGCAACTCCAAGAGTCCAGAACCAAAATAATGCATTTTTGGACTCAAGACACAAAAATAAGTGAAAAAAATAATCGATGACTTTTTTATATATGATGCATGTACTTAATACGATATACGTTAACGGTCAATTATCTCGTTAAAGTACAACGCATGGAATTCATACCTGTAAATAATAAGCATAACACATATATTTCATTAACGGGGTAACTGACTGTTACAGTATAACGCATCATTAATTATTTTGTTCACCAATTTTTGCGTTTTTGAATCAAAAATACATTATTTTGGTTGGGGACTCCAATTCCAAAGAAGCTAATTTTGCAGAATATTTAATTCTTTGGGTTAAGATTTTGTACAAATTGTGAGCCCCCTCTATAGAGGCCACCTGTTGAATGTGATTAATATGCTGCTGTTGACAAGGAAGCAGCAGCTACTCCCTACAAAAGACTAGTACTTCACGTAAACTTTGAATTTTATTGTCAATTTTGTGTCTATGTACATGTACTGAACATATCTATATATATCTAGACTGCTTACCTAATTTATTTTGATGGACTTTAATACTTATATATAAACGTCAACTTTAACTTTTCTTGATAAATTCACTTCACAATGCATGATTGTAATGAATTCAGATTTCAAAAGATTTTGTCAGCAACAACGGCTACTTCCGTCAGAATGTAACCACTTTGACGGCGGGATGAACTGATATTTCCTTATATATATGGTGTTTTTTTCAGCTAAAAAATTGATATTCGATATTTATGTTTTTACGGTTGAACTCATTCCACATTTAAATTTATAAGTTTAAAATCTAATATTTATTGGAATGTTCATGTTTTTCATATATATATTTGTTAAAAGGTGAAGGTGAGCTGGGTTTTCATGGAGGAATAAGGTCGGTGATAGAGAAGAAAATTATTTTCTTAATCTGTAGGCTTAAGCCTTGAGTATAATTACATGGGTCTTATTTATACCACACTAACTAACTAACTTAACCACCTTTAATTGTACTATTCATCTAACTAATTTTGTAACTAATTAAGTACTCACATCATTACATTGAGTACACCTATACAACAGCTAATAATTCTACAATATTCATATTTTACATCGAAAATACTAGATTCTGTTGAACCAAATAATTGTATTCTCCTTCTGCTACTAACTCTTGTCATATTGGTTATGCTCAAGATGTCTAGGCTTCAACTTGCCGTATTAATTTAGGAATAAATTGTTGCCTTGTTATATGTTCTTAGTCGATTCTCACTTTATGAATTAATTTTTGGGTTGAGTTTGATTTTTTTTTTTTTTTTGCTAACTGAAGGTCTTTTATTAAAAAAATAAAAAATAATTACAGAATAGTAATTGAGCGAGTAGTCCCAGTTCTGTAGATGTCTTTATTTAGCACATGTAAAATAAAAGGGGGAGAGGATACACAAAGATCATGACATGTCTTTGTAACTCTGGAACTCTACCTTTCCCGTAGCAGGCCAATTTGTCAGCAGCATCATTGGCTTCTCAAAAGATATATATGGCCTACCTGAGGGTTGCCTAAATTCTCCAATCGGTGCTTACAATCCATTATTATGTGTGAAAAGGCTAGATTATCTGAAGATAGCATTTGTATTAATACTTGTGAGTTAGTTTCCACGATCACCGGAAGTAATGTATGACTGTGTGTCAGCTTTAGACCATTTTAAAAAGCCAAAATTTCCATATGTATGGCAGAGCGGGTTTATTGTGAGTAGCATATCCAATAATCCACTCCCCATTGTGGTTTCGGATAATTCCACCTCCCCCTTCTGCGTTCGTGCTTTCATCGTAAGCACCATCAATGTTAAGCTTATAAAAACCCTACGGAGGTTGCCATTTGATATTTTTGTGTGCGTAGCAAGGTTGTTTGTGTTGATCTTGCACTAAGTTGAGCATATTCCAGTGTTTGGTAGATGATGTCAATGAGGGTAATTGGGTTAAAAAATTTTGGAATATAGTGTTTGATTTCTATTTTTTCATATAGTCCAAAGAATAATGGGGTTAAAATGTGTTTTGGTAGTCTTTTATTATTCGAGAGGAGGTAAGTTATTGGTGTACAGAGTGAGATGAGTGTAGAGATCATTGGGATTGGGGAAATGGGAATGTTGAAATAATCTCACATTGATTTTGCTTTTGGACAATCTATAAAAGTGTGTCTTGTTGTTTCGATAGTGTTTGGGCATGAAGCACAATTGTTGTTAGTTATGATATTGCGGTGGAATAAGTTATCCGTGATTGGTAATTTATTATTTATAAGGAGCCACATAAAGTATTTAATCCTATTCAAAGCATGTATTTTCCATATTCATTGGTTTTGGTGGGGTTGGATTGAGGAATTATTTTTGAAGCTTGTAAGAAGAGATTATGAGCTATTTTTGCAGAGAAGAAGTCCGAGTTGATGTTTTCTAGAAAATGTGTCCTTTTTAGGGTCAGATTGCTTGATATAAGTATTATTTATATGTTGAAGAATGTTGGTGGGTATTTGTATTGATAGGTTGGAAAGATCCCATTGATTGTTGGGGAGTAGGATGTGCTGGACTGTATTTGTAGTATCTGCTTTGGTAAAAGAGGTCCTTGGATAAGTGACCTAAGAGAGTTGTTGGACCCAGTCCAATTATTTTCCCAGAGTCTTATGTTGCATCCGTCTCCTATATTCTAGACTATTCCTTTTCTGAAGAGGGGGTACTTTTTAGAGATGCTTTTCCAAATGTAGAAGTCATTGTATTTTTTAGTAAAATCATTTAGTGATTGGCGTGCTTTATACTTTTCCTGCAGAATTCTAACCCATAGCTGGTCAGGATTATTAATGAATCGCCAAGTGAGGCTGGAGAGAAGGGCTGGGTTTTTTGCATTCGTATTTGTGATACCCAATCTACCCCAGCTTTTAGGCATTATGGCATTTTTCCAGTTTCTTAGATGAATTCTTTTTTTATCTTTCGTAGATCCCCAAAGAAAGTTGCGTTGGATACGATCCATTTTTTTTGTACAATTTTTTGGTAACATGTTTATTTGCATAGCGTAATTAGGGATTGTGTCTAGGCTAGTTGTGATTAAAGTAGCACGCCCTGCTAGTGAGAGCATTTTTGCCTTCCAATCTTGAAGTCGATTATTCATACGATCTATAATGTATTGATAGTCAACACTCTTTGGCTGGAGGTTCGTGATGAGTAATCCTAAATAGTTTTCGAGCTTTGGTGATGGGGTAATATTGAGTGAGTTTGCAATAATGTGTCTGGTGTTTTGAGGTATAATTTTTTGAGAAGTAGACCGTAAGATTTGCAAAGTTAAGTTAAATTCAAACATCAATTTAATTTCTTTACATGGTAGAAGAGCTAGACATATCCCAGTTTGTCTATATTGTTCACGTTCTAAATGTCCAACCTATAAGGAAAGAACATAAGTTGAAATTCTCACCTCATGAACTAACTTTTAGGGTTAAATTAAATAAAATTTTCATCTAATTCTTCTACAAAAATAAAAAAAGAAAAAGAAAAAAGACTAGCAAATTCACGTAAACATTGAATCCCGTACATTGTGTCTATGTACATGCACTGAAAAGACTAAATATCAATACTGCTTACGTAATTTATTTGGATAAACTTTCATAGATTATATTATCATTCACTTGCCGATGCATGTTTTTTTTGGATATATATATACACACACAGAAAAGCATGCATATCCAAATGCTTTTTCTCTTCAAATTGTAATGATTTCGGAATTCAAAGGAAATTGTCAGCAGCAGCAGAATAGTAGTTCACGTAAACTTTGAAGTCTATATATATATATATATATATTGTCTATGTACATGCATTGGTAACGAGATGGAATACAAATTTAAGACCTTTAATCATTTGGATATGAATATATATATCATCATCAACTTTAACTTTTATTTGATGAATATATTCACTTAACGGTGCAATGCATGTTTTTGAAATAATGAATTTATATACCAAATAATTGTTACGTTTGGTTGTTGCTAATTTGTCCTTTTTACGCTCTCTTTTTGTAGGAATTTAGCCAGAAAAAGCAAGAAATGCGACTATGTGTTATATCATGCGTTCCCTCGGTGTAATTTCATTCATGCATCTTCTTTGTTCAGGATTAATCCTTTTGCTTTTTCTTTCTTTCTCAGTCTTATCTTTTGTTTTCCTCGAGGGCGTGATGGGGAGAGCAAGGGCGGCTCAATAGGTTTGGTGTTCTAAAGCCAAAATTTAATGTGAGGCCTTTTAAAAAGAATTCTATATGTTTTTGTTGAAGTAGCTTTTTGAGAATAAAATTACTTAATATTATTCGTATAAATCATTTAATCTCTCATGTAACATTATTGATCTTAAGTAATAGAACCTGATTCAAGAAGTTGATAACTTTTATATTAAAAGTGATTCAATATACTTGTTGCAATGATGAAAACCTAAGAGAAAAAATGGAGTTTAAAAGTGTATTACATATTTTCTAAAGATTAATGTAATCCTTTTTTTTATATATAAAATATTTTACTTTTGTGCTTTGAAATACTTAATATTTTCTTAAAAAAATTAGGGGTCTCACGAGAAGAGTTGTGGTGGGATGGATAGTATCTTTTTTTCTTTAACCGGAAGTATTCGGTTTCACTACTCCCTTTGTTCCAGTTTATGCGAACTTGTTTTCTTTTTGATTTGTTCAAAAAAGAATGACCCCTTTCTAAATTTGAAAACAATTTGTCACACCCCCTTTTCTACCCCCCAAAAGATATTCTGTTATTGGGTTATCGTGGGTTAAAGAGTTTTTCCAATTAAAGTGACAATTTTGAAATAGGAATTATTTTATTGCTCA
>ML345605.1:0-77086 GCA_005239505.1 Nicotiana paniculata | reverse complement strand
GGGGGGAGGGGGGAATTACAAGACAAATGTTAGCCCGCCACTTATACTTTCCTTTTTGTAAGGTTGTTCTCTCGCTATTTTGTGCTCTCTTTTATATTATAACGACCAGATCAGTCGTTCTGAGAGTGTAGCCTTGTTTCCCCTATTTCTGCCTTATTATGTGTTGTTCGGCTCCTTTATGTTATGTTGGTATGGTTGGCTCGGGTTCGGAGTGATTGTGGAGAGGAATGAGACACTTAGTCTCTTATGTTGGTGATTTATTTGGAAAAGTCAACCGGAAGTTCAGTTATAGGAAAATGATCTCGGAATGTGTTTTTGTAGCTCGAATAGCTTCATTAGGTGATTTGGTACTTAGGAGTGTGTTCGGAATGTCATTATGAGGTCCTGAGGGTTCGACTAAGTTCGGGTGATCCCTTATGACTTGTGGGTATCATTGGTAGATGTCCCGAGGGCCTCGGGGTGAGTTCGGATGGCTGCAGATTGATTGTTTGGCACTTAAGGAATGCTGGTGTTGCTGTTCTGTGATTTCCGCAGATGCAGAGAGGTGGCTGCAGGTGCGGTCACCGCAAGTGCGGATGAGTCATTGCAGGTGTGGCGTTTGGGCTAGTTGAGGTGCATCGCATATGCGGAGATGTTACCGCACATGTGAGCCCGCAAGTACGGAAAAAGGGAAATTAAAGGGCGCCGCAGATGCGCAGTTGGGACAGCAGGTGCGGGTCCGCAGGTGCGATAAAGAGGCCGCAGATGCGGCAATCGCTGGGCAAGTCATGTATTTGAGGGGTCATTTGTGGTTGGATTTTGATGTATTTAGTATGTACGAACTTGTGAGAGTGTAAGGATTCTAGTTTTGTGATTTTTATCGGAATCCGAGACGTTGTCCCGAGGGTCGGGTTTGGCCAATTTCGGTATTTTGGATGTAATTTGGTTATTTTCGAGTAGGCTTTGTTCCTTTAGCTTATTTTGATGATATGAATCTGATTTTGAATAGATTTGGGACAAATTGAGGCCGAGTCGAGTGGAAATGGCATCGCGGAGTAGATTTTCATCCGGTTTGAGTTAAGTAATGATTGTAACTCTTATTCTGAGGGTATGAAACCCCGGACTTCACATTGTATCACTGTTTTGGAGTGACGCACATGCTAGATGGAGAGTGTGTGGCGTACACGATTGGGGGATTGTGACTTGGTCCATCCCGTGAAAACTATTAAGTTGCTTATTTGATTATAAATCAAATGATATTTCATGTTTCAAACATTATTACTACGTTTTAGGCGGAATGTCGTATTTGGGCCTCGTGCCAAGTGTTTGGACCCCTTGGGGGATTTTTACTACTATTCCTCACTATGTTGACTATGATTTACAATTAGTCATATTATGTTTAATTGATTTCGAAACTCAGTCTTATTTACATTATTTTGAGTTATAAAATGTTACTTTGGGTCGAGTACCCCGTGTTACTGATAGCCCGAGTGGCTTTTTGAGAGATTTCTGACTGAGTGAGGCCGAGGGACTATGTTGTGAGGATATTATGGGATCGGGCTACAAGTCGCAACATGTCATTGATAGGCCGAGTGCCAGAGTGATTGATGCCATTATTTGGCTTGTTATATCGCTTAGGCTGAAGGAGCCCCTCCGGAGTCTGTACACCCCCAATGAGCGCAGGTACCTACTTAGTGCCGAGTGACGAGTGATTGGGAGGCATGCGTGACTGTGAGGTTTCCCGGGGGGCTGATACCGAGTGATTGTGAGGCATGCTGAGTGACTGATTCTGAGTGTGGATATGTGTATTGGTAAAAAAGAGTTTCACACGTAAGCCAGCTTTTGACAACTGAGCCAGTCACGTGGACACATGAAAACGCGACAGCTGGATGTGATTCTTTAAAGAGATACGGTACAAAGAGGCACGGTTTAGTAAACCCACGAACTTATCAGCCACGGGAAAGTCAACTTGATCAAAATGGGAGAGAGGCATGGTCAGAATGAATCTAGACAAAGCTACGGGCATATTCAAGGATGCACAATTTATTACTCGAATGTTATGTAACTGAACCCCAGTTACCGTTATCCTTTGTAACGCCTCATTAATGTTATAATTAGTCATTAATGAGTAACCATAACAAGAGTCGTACGTTGTAAGAATCTCCTACAAAATTGAGGGGAATACAACTTGTAAAGGCATCTGATTCTCGAATACAATTAACTTCGATTTTTTATTTCTGCAATACTTTCTATTATTAATTTTTCTTCATTACTTTGATTATCAGTAACCCGTATTAATCTTAAAAATAAGCTTTAGTCAAAGGGTCTAACTCTTTGGTTAAACAGATTGGTTCCGTTACCGGGAATCTGATAATCTTTGTTTACTTTTCAAGTGATATCCTCTGAATTATGTCAAACTCCAACGACAACAACCAGCAAAGGAGTGGAACCCTAGTTCCATCGCCTTCAGGAACTCCACGTGGTTCGAGGGAACAATCCCCAGAAAGGTCCAATAACAACAATGGTGATAATGATCAATCTGTGGAACAAGATCGTGTAAAGCAAATGATTGCAGAGTATGTGAGCCAAGCTTTGCAAAAATTTGTGAGAGGATTACCGGCCGCATTACCTACACCGCCGATGCCACCCCCAATAACACCATCACCATGGAAAATCCTCAGTCTGGGTTGGGAAACTCAGAAAGAGGAGATACTCCTAATGAATCTCTCGAAATGAGACCAGGTATATCTAATAACTCAGAATTACGAAATTTACTGCTAACCATGCAGAAACAGTTGAAGGAGCAGAACGAACGCATTGAACAAATTCCTGGAGTACCACCTATCATCAAAGGCATCGATGTTGATAGATATTCTCAACAACCTTGGAAGCCAAGTGCGGCACCCTTGCCTATACCCAAGAAGTTTAAAATTCCTGACGTTCCCAAATATGATGGAACAACTGACCCACGCGACCATGTGACTGCTTTCACTACTGGGGTAAAAGGCAACGACTTAACGAAACAAGAGATTGAATCAGTCCTTGTCAAAACATTTGGGGAAACACTTACCAAAGGATCCCTAACCTGGTATTCTCTTCTCCCTGAAAATTCTATTGACTCTTTCGCGGAGCTTGAAATTCGTTTATAAAAGCACACTCTGGTGCACAAAAAGTTGAGAAGAGAATGGAAGACATATTCAAAATAATATAACGAGACACAAAACTACTCCGTGAGTTTGTAGACATGTTTCCACGAGAAATAATACAGTTACCCAGGGTGCCTGATAATTAGGCAGCCATGGCATTTGCAAGCAACCAAAACGATAAACGCTCAGAAGCCACGAGACGACTTAAGGAAAGTCTAAGTGAATTCCCCGCTACAACATAGAAGGATGTATATAACATGTACAGTACTAAACTCAGAATAGAAGAAGATATCATTGCTCGTTCGAGAGATGAAGATCATTCCAGATCCAGACGTCTTGAATCAGATAGAAGATCAGGTAAAAACAGGTACGATCCTTACTTAGGACCCTCGGGACGCGATAACCGCCCCAGGTTCGAAAACACTAGGTCGGACTATATACCACAAGGAAGAGACATAGTCTCATCCTCATCTAGATCCAGAAAAGATCGAGATGAACGACCTAGAGGTAGTACTCAAATTGAGGATCATATCTTTAATGTAAGTACTACTAAACTTGTCTCAATATTGAGGAACATAGGAGACAAGGTTAAGTGGCCCAAAGAGATGCGGTCAAATCCAAGCAGAAGAAACCCAGATCACTAGTGATAAAGGTAAAAAGGCATATATGAGGAACATACAGGAGCCCCCAAAGCCTCCTTCTCCAAAATGAACCGTCAACGTGATACACGGGGGTGAATAAGTAAACAGAGTGGTTTGCAAAACAACCAGAAAGTTCACAATTACCCATGGGAAACCGGCTCATGAAAATATGGAAGAAGACGATATAATTTTCGATGATGCAGATATCAGTGGATTAATGCTTCCTCACAACAATGCTCTGGTAATATCTTTACTTATTCACGACACTAATGTAAATAGAATGTTGATTGATCCAGGCAGTTCAGTCAATATCATTTTTCTAAGAGTCATGGAAGAAATGCTACTAAGGAATCAATTAATCCCAAAAGCACGAGCCATATCAGGGTTTGATAACTCTACGATTATAACAAAAGGAGAAAGTGAGCTTAGCACTTATGCTGAGGGGGTGATCAAAAGTGACAGGTTCCAAGTCATCGATACTGACATGTCTTATAACGTGATCATTGGAAGGCCGTGGATCCACGACATGAAAGTGATACCCTCCATGTTGCATAAGGTAATTAAATTCCCCTCTGAATGGGGGATTCAACAAATCAAAGGCGATCAGCAGACCGCAAGAAATATAAACTCTGTGGTACACTACAACAAGAAAACAGAGGTGGAATAATTACGAGATAAGGGAATCTCCCAAGCAGGCAACGCCTCCCAAACGGGCATGTAAGAAATTACTACCCAAATAGGTACGGAAGGTATTATTGTTGAAACAGGTACGTAAGAAAATACCTACGAGAAGGAGAATCAAGTTATCACGGAAGGTGTACTATACCACACAGATGCGGATTCCTGACCGGACGTCATTCGTGAAACGGAGGAAGATGAGCACATCAAAACAACTACGGAAGAGCTTGAAGCTGTCCCATTATCCGAACAAAATCCTGAGAAGAAAGTTTATATAGGCACGAGGCTAGGCCCCGCTCGAAGAGGTAAGTTGATTGATTATTTAAAGGCTAACGCAGACTGCTTGCATGGTCCCACTCAGATATTACAGGCATCCCACCAGAAATGTTGACACATAAACTAAATGAAGATCTATCCTTCGTACCTGTTAAGCAGAAGAAAGGAAATCAAGGACCATTCAAGAACCAAGTGATCGACGAAGAGGTACAAAAACTCTTGAAGATTGGTTCGATACGAGAGGTAACATACCCTAACTAGTTAGCAAACACCGTGGTAGTACCTATATAGAATGGCAAGTGGAGAGTATGCGTAGATTATATTGACTTAAATAAAGCATGCCCCAAAGATTCATTCCCATTGCCGCATATAAATCAAATGATTGATGCCACAACATGTCATGAATTATTAAGCTTCTTAGATGCATATTCTGGTTATAATAAGATTAAAATGAATCCCTTAGATGAGGAAGAACTTCCTTCATTACAAACAGGGGGACTTACTGTTATAAACTTATGCTTTTGACTTAAAAAACGATGGAGCCACCTATCAAAGGTTAGTGACTAAAATGTTGCAAGAACATCTTGGAAAGACGATGGAAGTCTATATTGATGACATTTTAGTAAAATCAACACAAGCACAAGACCATTTCCAGCACCTCTCTACTGATTTTGAATTTTACGCAGGTATAATATGAAGTTAAATCCAGAGAAATGCGCTTTTGGATTGCAATCAGGCAAATTTTTGGGTTTCCTTGTATCAAACAGAGGAATAGAGGTAAATCCTGCTCAAATTAAATCCATAGAGGAAATACCTGATATTTTAACAAATAAAAAGGAAGTTCAAAGACTGTAAGGAGAATAGCAGCTTTGGGTAGGTTTATTTCTAAATCTTCCGAAAAACGTTTTAAATTCTTCTCAGTTCTCAAAAAGCAGAATAAGTTCGAATGGACTGAAGAATGTCAGCAAGCCCTCAAGAATCTGAAGATTTATCTATCGAAACCCCCACTGATTTCAAAGCCAAAAGAAGGGGAAAGATTGTACATCTACTTGGTTGTCTTAGAAATTGTTGTAAGTGCAATATTGGTAAGAGAAGAAAACGGTAAAAAATCACCGGTCTATTATGTAAGTAAAACTTTGGTAGATGCTGAGACTAGGTATCCACATTTGGAAAAGTTAGCCTTAGCTTTAACAATGGCATTCAGAAAATTACGACCCTATTTTCAATTCCACCGAATCACCGTTGAGTCCTCGTATCCTTTAAAAAATATTCTGCATAAAGAGGATTTGTCAGGAAGATTAGCCAAGTGGGCCATATAATTAAGCGAGCATGAAATAATATATCAGCTTAGGACTGTAATTAAGTTTCAAATACTAGTAGATTTTATTGTTGAATTTAGTAATAGCATTGTATCTGAAGTATAAAAAGAGTTACAACTCTTTAACGGTGTTAATCCAGGCCTACTTGTTCACCGATGGTTCTTCAAATATAAAAGGCGCCGACTTAGGCATAGTCTTGATATCACCCCCGGGTGAAAAGACACGGCAAGCTATCAAGTGTTGTCCTATAATTAACAATGAAGCAGATTACGAAGTTGTTATTGCAAGGCTTGAACTCGCACGGGAGCTCTCGATCGATCAAATTGTGATCAACAGCGACTCCCAACTGGTAGTAAATCAGATACAGGGGACTTACATCGCTCGAGAGACTAGAATGCAACAGTATCTTGAAAAAGCACGAGAACTCGTGAGACAATTCAAAACACAGAAGGTAATGAAAATACCTAAAAAGGAAAATGTAGAAGAAGATGCATTAGCTAACCTCGCAGCAGTCACGGAAGTAATGAACAAAGACAATACAATTGTCATTCAACTATTTCATTCAATAATAGATTAGGACAGGAATGAGGTAACTTTCAACAACCTAACCTGGGACTGGAAAAACGAAATTTCTTAATTTTTTTCCAGAATGGCACTGTACCTGAAGACAGGAAAGCAGCTCAAGCACTTTGCTGCAAAGCTGCACGGTACTGCCTTATTCGCAACTCACTTTATCGCAAGATGTTCGGAGGACCCCCTAGCTAAATGCCTCGGACCTAACCAAACAGAATTTGTGATGAAAGAATTCCACGAAGGACACTATGGAAATCACTTAGGGGCGAGATCCTTAGTGAAAACACTAATCAGAGCTGGATAACATTGGCCTAAGTTGGAAGAAGAAGCCGAGAATTTTGTATCCAAATGTGATAGATGCCAAATGTTTGCAAATAACATGCATCGACCAGCAGAATTATTACATCCAATAATATCCCTATGGCCTTTCATGAAATGGGGGATGGACAGAGTGGGACCTCTTCCGACAGCTAAAAGACAGGTACGGTTTTTACTCGTACTAACCGACTATTTCACAAAATAGGTAGAGGCACAAGAGTTCAAACAAGTGCGAGAAAAGGAAGCTAAAAGCCTCTTATGGAGAAACATAATATGCCGCTTTGGAATACCAAAGGAAATCATGTGTGATAGTGGCCCACAATTCATAGGCTCGCAAATAATAGAATTCTTCGAAAGTTGGCAAATCAAGCAGATCACTTCAACGTTGTACCACCTCGTGGATAATGGTCAAGATGAGTCAACAAATAAGGTCATCATCAACAATCTAAAGAAGCGGCTGGATAAAGCCAAATAAAATTGGCCTGATGAGTTACCAGCGGTACTATGGGCATACATAACAACTTCAAAGATAGTTGTGGGAGAAACTCCGTTCGCACTTGTTTATAGCTCAGAAGCCTTAATACCCGTGGAGATTGGAGAACCAAGCATAAGGTTCTCAACAACCATGGAAGGTGAAAATGACGACGAATTAAGGACCAACACGGACCTGCTCGAACCATGGCGAGAAACATCATTGATACGGATGGCAACTCAAAAACAAATCATAGAGCGTTATTACAACCGTAAAGCTCATCTTAGGTACTTTAAGATTAGGGACTTCTCCCTCAAGAAAGTCTTTCAATCACCAGATGATGATATTAGACCTGCAAAGACGCGAGGAAATAACACAATTCCAGGTTTAGGGCTACACTTTCTGATGGAATTTTTAAAAGGGTTAAGCAGTCATCATCTAAAAAACTATATACCTTCGAGTCTGGAATGTTTTTACTTTTCAAAAATAGGACCACAAGGAAGGAATAATCAAGTGCTCGAGATTTCGTTCTTCAAAGATCAAACACTTGGGGGACTATACAGTATGGAAGGCTAAGACAAAGCAAAGAAGACTATCAGAAAGTCAAAAGCTCGAGCCTGAAGACCCAAGTGTTGTAACAAAAACAGTTAGGGGTAAAAGATCATCATCAATGTACTCATTCGAAAAACTGTTCTCAAATAAAACAATTATGGATGAAAGATCTAAATCCTTGTATTTGTTCAAGAAACTGTTATCAAATAAAAATAGTTACGAATAAGAAAACATTTCCCTCGTACTTATTAGAAAACTTTTTCCAAAACAGTTGTGGGTAAAACCCCCAATCTTTATAAAAACTGTTACTAGTAAAAAATAATTGTTTCCTTGTATTAATATCGAAAAACTATTACCTATGAAAAACAGTTACGAAATACAAGAGTATATCAAATCTGTTAAACAAAAACAGTTGCAAACATGAGTTTTAGACGATAACCAAACATATGTAAAATGTCATGGAAGTTCAAACAAAAAACTTTCCTTGGAAACATTCTTAAACATGTGTAAAATTCCTATCACTCTATTGCATTATCATGAAGTTGAGACGTCTTCTTCATGTCAATTATAAAGGGCCCTCTTCCATAAGCTATGCCTATTAAAAAAAGGCACACATTTGATATGACACCGTGCCTATTATAAAAAAGGTACGAGTAGTCTAAAGTATTCCCCATGTAAAACTAGAAGGTAAAACTAAAACCTCGAAAAATGAAGAATGCAAAAGACTTAAAGAGTGAAACAGAAACTCAACAAAAGTCGAACTAACATTTATATATTAAAATGTCTAAAATTAAGTATTAACATATACTTAGCCGTATAAAATTTTTATATATACGTTGTGGTGCCCCTAAGTGGTCATTTGAGGACTTAAAGGAAATCCAAATTAACCCCCGATGGGACTGGGGGTAACCACCAATTGATACAAAGAAAAAAGAAAAAAAGGGATAAACCATCTAAATCTTTTCAAGAAAGGGGTTGATTTCAATGGCAGAAGGAGCGGGAGCAACTGGGGATGAAGAGGCATGAGCGGCTAGAATCTCACCATCAGGTGAAGAGAGGTTATGACCTGGTTGAGCCTTCTCCATGGCTTCCTTAGTTTTGGCTATTTCAGCACTAAGGTCAAAACCCTCTTGATTCATTTCAATCAATGTGTCAAGGCAAGAATTCATATACGCCCATCTCACATCGACAGCAACCACCTCTTCCAAATCTTCATAATCCTTTGCCCATACTTGAAGCTCAGCTCTCAATCTGTCCTTCTCCGCTTCCGCAGCTTCATGTGCGACCCTTAATGGAACAATCGACTCCTCTGAAGTTTGAGCTTTTTCTAAAGCCCTTCGAAGGTCTTATTGAGTACGAGTGAGTGATTGCACGAGCTCGCCTGAGTATTCCTCCTTCTACCCCAACAAGTTCTTTAAGTCTCTAATCTCCTTTGAGGCACGGGACAGCTGCCCCACGAACGAAAACTCCAGAAAACTCTTATCTTTATCAGCTTGACTGAAAGAAGCCCTCTCCACTGCCAGTTATGCTGCCATGAGTTTCATATGCTGCTTCAAGGTAGTCATTTCCTCTTCTAAAGCATCCATGTCAATCCTTAGTCTATCATACTGTGCTCTCCAATTATCAACATCGTCCTGCAACTCTTTTGTCTCTTGGTCTGTGATTTAAATCCTCTTCATAAGCTCCATATCTTAAGGTTAATCTAAAATAAATAAACCAGTAAAATATGGTAAATCTCATATACGAGAGTGAAAGAGGATAACTTGCACCATACCTTCAAAGAAGTATGCACGACCTCATTGGCCCATGTAAGAGCACTGTGGCTGACTAGCTTTACTTTCTCAGAGGGACCTATCAAAGGTCTGAGCCACACTTCGGGCTCACCCGTTTTCTTGAAAAGGTTCCCCGCAGTGGGAACCTCTATTACCACCTGCCACATCTCTCTGCTGGAAGACCCTACTTCCCTAACAGAAGGCATGGAAGCAGGCAGAGATAGAACATCAATAGGCACGGAAGGTTGAGGAGCTGGAGAAGCCACAGGCAAAGCAGCAGGCACAGAGAGTTAAAAAGATGAAGAAGTTACAAGAAAGCAACACCAGAATTAAAAAAGCCAAAGGAACAGACGAAATAGCTTCTCTCAAAGAAGCAGGAAAGACAGCAGCCAAAGGGACGTCGACAGGAGTAAGATCAACACCCTTATGAATAGGGGAATGTGAAACATCATCAAGGACATGGGGTTCAATCACAGACACGGAAGGCAAGGTTGAGGCTGTAAGCTCATCATCTAAAACCATTCGCCTTCTCCGTAGCCTATGCACTAAAGCACCCTCTTCTTCCTCTTATACGGAATGAGACTCACTAATCTTACTCTTCGAGAAAGATGAACCAACAATAATTTCCTGGGCCTGAGCCAAAGACATATTTGTGACGACCCAAAGGGGTCATCACCTGTTTTATTACCCCATTCCATACTCCCAAGGACTTGAAAACCTCATTTGTAATTGCCTCGATTTGTGTGTGCAGTCCGGGCGCGTAGCCGGACAGCTTAAATATGAAATTCTGTGAAAAATTCTAAGATTTAACATTAACATGAATAAATTTGACTTCGGTCAACATTTTGGGTAAACGGACCCGGACCCGTGATTCGATGGTCCCGGAGCGTCCGTAGGAAAATATGGGACTTGTACGTATGCCCGGAATCGAATTCCGAGGTCCCAAGCCCGAGAAATTAATTTTTGAGTGAAATTATTTTCTGAAAATATTTAATGAAATTGAAAATGAAATCTTATTAGAAAGTGATGGTATCGGGCCCGTATTTTGGTTCCGGCGCCCGGTACATGTCTTATTTATGGTTTAAGCACTTTCTGTAAAGTTTCGTTGAAATCGAATGTCGTTTGACGTGTTTCGTACTAAAAATGGAAAAGTTGATATTTTGTGAAATTTGATAAAAATCATGGATTTTGAGGTTTATACGATGCATATGATGTTATTTTGGCGATTTGATCGCACAAATAAGTTCATAGGATGTTTTTGAGGTAGTGTGTATATTTTGTTTGGAGCCCCGAGGGCTTGGGTGAGTTTTGGATAGGCCACGGATTGCATTTTTGAACTTGGAAATCTGCTGGTGTAACTGATCTGCGTAAATGCGAGCTACTCATCGCAAATGCGAAGGTTGGTCTAGGTAGGCCTGATCGCAAATGGGACCAAGAGGTTTACAAATGCAAAGGCTGGGAATGTCTGAAGGGTTCGCAATTGTGAACCCCTGTTCACAATTCCCATGCCAACCAGTAGCCTGCACTGTACAAAAATCGAATTTTTACTTCATACTTCATTTTTTCTCAAACTCAAACACACTTTGGCGATTTTTCGAACATAACTTCTTCCAAATCATTTGTAAGTTGGTTTTTACTTATTTATTTCGATCATTAACATTATTTAACATGTTTTCAACTTAAAAATCAGGGATTTCCATGGGTGAAATTGGGTGTTTTGGTTAGAACTTAGGTTTTTCTACAATTGGGATTTGAGTGGGTGATTGACCTCCGATTTGAGAGATTTTTATATGGAGACTCGTGAGAATAAGAGGATTGTGAAAATGTAAAGTTTACCCGGCTCGGAGATGCTGGCCTGGGGGCATTTGTGTCATCTCACCTAATTTCACGTTGTAACCTTGAATTTAATAGTAGAATCAGTGCACGAGATGTTATTTATAGTATGAAATTTATTTGAATAAAGTTGGGCTATTTGGAGTCGGATACTCGTGGAAAACGTGTGGTTTCGGTTTGATTGCTATACTTCAGACCCGAGGTAAGTGATTGGTCAAACCTTAGCTTGAGGGAATATGAGTTGAGTATAATTTGCTACTTGCTAATTGTCAAGTACGATGTATAGGCATGGTGACGAGTATCTATACATTGGTGTCTAGCATGACCGTGAGTCCTTATATTGTGAATATTCTGATTTTGTTGTAATTTCCATGCTTAATTGAATTTCTATATGTTGTGAAGAATATGTGAAGGGAATTTGTAATCTTTAAACTCTGTTGGAGCATTGGCTCAGATTGTAATATGAATGATGAATATATATGAGATAATTGTATGCTTTGGAGCATTAGCTCAGATTGTAATACGAATGATGAATATATATGAGATAACTGTATCATTTGGAGCATTCGCTCATATTGTAATACAAATGATGAAGATATATGAGATAATTGTATCCTTTGGAGCATTGGCTCATGTAATAGAGTAAATTATGAAATGAAGTGAAAGAAAGAGAAAGAGCTACTAAAGTATACCATTGCCGGGTCATTGTTGCTTTTGATATTGTCTCCCTTATTGGGATGTTGACATTACTGTTATTGTTGTCTTGCCAGGATTAATTATTTAATTGATGTTCCCTTGCCGGGCTTTAGTTATTTAATTGATGTTCCCTTGCCGGGATTTAATTGGTTAGTTGATGTTCCCTTGCCGGGATTTCTATTTTATTATGCTTACTCTCTTGCCCTTGTTTGTGATTGTTGTTTGGGTGAGGAAGAGTGTTAAAGCACGAAGGGTGATGTCGTGCACTGTTTGATATTGTGAGAAAGAATGTTAAAGAACGAAGGGTGATGTTGTGCACTGTTTGATATTGTGAGGAAGAGTGTTAAAGCACGAAGGGTGATGCCGTGCATTGTTTGATATTGTTCCCTTGCCGGGGTTATTATTTCTATTCTGTTTACTCCCTTTCCCTTGTTTGTGGTTGCTGTTAGGGTGAGGAAGAGTGCCAAAGCACGAAGGGTGATGTCGTGCATTGTTTGACATTGTGAGCAAAGAGTGTAAAGCACGAAGGGTGATGTCGTGCCGTATGATGTACCATTCCGTACAGATATTCATTGATTATACTGTGAGAAAAGAGAGTAAAAGCACGAAAGGTGATGTCGTGCCATGATTTACATTGTTTACATTATAAATTGCATAGTGAGGACAAGAGTAAAAGCACGAAGGGTGATGCCGTGCAAGTTTTTGATTTCTTGTAATTATTGATATGATGGCTTTGTTGTTCTCTTCCTTATTGATATTTCTTATATGAAACTCTTATCTCCCCACAAAATGTTCCCCTTCCTTTATTAATGGGTTTCTCCCTATATTTCTTATATGTTGTATATATGTATATCTATTTATTTTAACTACACAGGTTTATTTGGTAGTCTGATTCTAGCCTCATCACTACTTCGCGAGGTTAGGCTAGGCACTTACCAGTACATGGGGTCGGTTGTGCTGATGCTACACCAGCACTTCTTTATGTTGTGCAGATTACGTAACTGAACCCGAAGGACATCATTAGTGGGAGTATCTTCCAGCTTATCCTAGAGGTCTTAAGGTATACTTGCTAGCGTTCGTGGGCCTTGGCGTCTCTTCCATCCCTTTGAACTCACTTCTGTCTTGTTTTTCTTCCTCTAGTTTCAGAGAAAACTATGTATTCTCTTTTCCGACTTGTATTTAGCACTCTTGTAGACAGTTCGTGAGTTTGTGACTCCAGGTCTTTGGAAAGTTTATGCGTTTTTGTATCATGTTCTCCTTATTTAGCTTGAGACCATATTTATTTCCGCTGTTATACTGTGAACCGTTTAGTTTATCCTATTAAATTGATGTTAATATGCTAGTTCATCTATACACGCTGGCTTGTCTAGTGGGTTCAATGTTAGACGCCATCACGGCCCGATGGTGGGAGTTCGGGGCGTGACAAGCTGGTATCAGAGCTCTAGGTTACTTAGTTCTCACAACTCACAGACAACTTGGTAGAGTTTGAGGGATCGGTACGGAGACATCTGTATTTATCCCCCAGATGCTGCAAAGTTAGGATGACTCCATATTTCTTTTCTTCTCTGTCGTGCGCTACGAATTATGAGTACCAATTGAGTTTCTATTATATTCTCTCGCAGATAGCGAGGACGCGTGCTACCCTTGGTTCCGCCCAGCAGCCTGACACTCCTGCTACGGCTCCTACTCGGGGTCGAGATCGAGGACGAGGCCGTGCTAGAGGCCAAGGCCAGGGCCGGGCTCAGCCTAGAGCAGCAGCCCCAGTGGAGGACCCTCGGTTCGAGTCTGATGAGGAGGTCCCAGTTGGACCAGCCCAGGTCCCAGAGGGGTTCATAGCTACCCCAGTGCTACAGGACGCCCTTGTCCTTCTAGTCGGATTCATGGAGTGTGTAGCACATGCGGGTCTTTTTCCTACAACACCAGCCGTCTCTAAGGCTGGGGGAGGTGCCCAGACTCCTTCCGCCCGCATAGCAGAGCAGCTAGCTCCACAGTTTCAGACTCCGGCACGTCAGCCAGCCGGAGTAGGTCAGCCGGGTATTTTAGCGCTGGTAGCGGAGGGAGCACCTGTGTCAGCAGATGCTTTTTGGAGACTGGACAGGTTCACTAAGTTATTCACTGCTACTTTTACTGGTTCACCATCAGAGGACCCCCAGGATTATTTGGACAGCTGCCACGAGGTTCTTCGGAATATGGGCATAGTGGAGTCCAACGGGGTCGACTTCGCTACTTTTCGGTTATCTGGTGCAGTGAAGAGTTGGTGGAGAGACTATTGCTTAGCCAGACCAGCTGGATCTACACCTTTGACTTTGACTCAGTTCTCAGAGGAATTTTTGGGGAAGTTCCTTCCCATTACTCAGAGAGAGGACCTTCAGAGGCAGTTTGAGTGTCTCTAGCAGGGATCCATGCCAGTCACTCAGTACGAGACCAAGTTCATCAATCTAGCCCGACCTGCTCTTATGATACTTCCCCACTGATCGGGAGAGGGTTTAGAGATTTATCGAAGGATTGGCCCAGCCTATAAGACTTCAGATGGCTAGAGATTCAGGTACCGATATATCGTTCCAGGATGCGGCCAATGTGGCCAAGAGGATTGAGATGATTATGTCACAAGGTGGTGGTCAGGGGGCTGACAAGAGGCCCTGTCATTTCGGTCGTTTCATTGGAGACTCATCTGGGGGCAGGGATTCTTCAGGAAGAGGTCATCCTCCCAGACCTTTTCAGTCAGCTCTTCAGGTTTCACATGGTACTTCAGATGGTCGTGGGTATCATACACACTATTCTGATCAGCAGCCTTATAGTGCGCCATCAGCTCCCATCAATGAACCGCCATATCAGAGTTTTTGAGGTGGTCATTCAGGTAGACAGTGTCAGACTTAGTTCCCTCAGCAGCCGAGGTCTTGTTACACTTGTGGTGATCCGGGTCACCTTCCCAGATTTTGCCCTCGACCACTAGGTAGTTCGCAGCATCAGGGTTCTCGTGCTATGGTGCAGGCACCAGGTGTTCCACAGCCTGCCCAGCCAGCTAGAGGTGGGGAAGAGGTGCTAGATGTGGAGGTAGAGGTCATAGGTGGAGCTCACGCCGCCAGAGGTGGAGGCCAGCCAGCATCCGGCCGTCAGAGAGATGTTGTTCAGGGTTGTGGGGCCCAGCCCCGATGTTATGCTCTTCCAGCTAGGCTAGAGGCTGAGTCTTAAGATGCAGTCATTACAGGTACTATTCGGGTTTGTGGTAGAGATGCTTCAGTGTTATCTGATCTGGGGTCTACGTATTCGTATGTGTCCTTTTATTTGCACCATACCTCGTCACGCCTAGTGATCCACTGAGTATTCATGTTTATGTATCTACACCGGTGGGTGATTCTATCGTGGTCGATCGAGTTCATTGTTCTTGTGTTGTGGTGATTGGGGGTCTTGAGACCCGTGTTGATTTGTTGCTTTTAGGTATGGTCGACTTTGATGTTATATTGGGGATGGACTGGTTATCCCCGTATCATGCCATATTGGATTTTCATGCCAAGACGGTGACCTTAGCTTTGCCAGATTTGCACTATTTGGAGTGGAAAGGAACTCCTGGTCATTCTACCCGCAGTGTTATTTCGTACGTGAAGGCTCGACATATGGTCGAGAAGGGGTGTTTGGCTTATTTGGCCTATGTGCGCGATTCCAGTGTTTAGGTTCCCTCTATTGATTCGGTACCCGTGGTTCGTGAGTTTCCTGAGGTCTTCCCTTCAGACATGCCGGGGATGCCGCCCGACAGGGACATTGATTTCTGCATTGATCTGGCTCCGGGCACCCAGCCCATTTTTATTTTGCCATATCACATGGCCGCGCCAGAGTTGAAAGAGTTGAAGGAACAATTGTAGGATTTGCTTGGGAAGGGTTTTAATAGACCTAGTGTTTCTCCTTGGGGTGCTCCAGTATTGTTTGTGAAGAAAAAGGATTGTTCGATGAGGATGTTCATTGATTATCGGCAACTGAACAAGGTTACCATCAAGAATAAGTATCCGTCGATGATTGATGATTTTTTCAATCAGCTTCAGGGTGCTAAGGTATTTACAAAGATAGACTTGAGATCTTGCTACCATCAGTTGAGGATTAGGGCATCCGGTGTCCGTAGGACAGCTTTCCGCACTCGGTACGGGCATTACGAGTTTTTAATCATGTCGTTTGGGTTGACAAATGACCCAGCAACTTTCATGGACTTGATGAACCGAGTGTTCATGCCTTATTTGGACTCGTTCGTGATAGTCTTCATTGATGATATATTGATATACTCCAGAATTCAGGAGGAGCACGAGCAGCATCTCAGAGTGGTTTTTCAGACTCTGAAGGATATTCAGCTTTATGCAAAGTTTTTGAAGTGTACGTTCTCGTTGAGTTTAGTTGCATTCCTGGGTCATGTCGTATTAGCAGGGGGTATTTAGGTTGACTCGAAGAAGATGGAGGCAATCAAGAACTGGCGTAGACCCGTATCAGCTACAGAGATTCGGAGTTTCTTGGGATTGGCAGGCTATTATCGTCGATTTGTGGAGGGGTTCTCATATATTGCAGCCCCGATGACTAGGTTGACCCAGAAGGGTGCCCAGTTCAGATGGTCATATGAGTGTAAGGCGAGCTTCTAGAGGCTCAAGACGGCTCTACTACGACACCGGTATTGGTTTTGCCCACATGTTCAGGGCCTTATACAGTCTATTGCGATGTTTCCCGTATTGGGCTTAGTGTAGTGGTGATTCAGGATGGCACGGTCATTGCTTTTTCTTCTAGGCGGTTAAAGATTCATGAGAAGAACTATCTAGTGCATGATTTGGAGTTGGCAGCGATTGTTCATGCATTGAAGATTTGGAGGTACTATCTGTACGGCGTGGCTTGTGAGGTGTACACGGATAATAAGAGTCTCCAGTACTTGTTTAAGCAAAAGGAGTTGAATTTGAGGCAAAGAAGGTGGTTGGAGTTGTTGAAATATTATGATATTACCATCTTATATCACCCGGGGAAAGCCAATGTGGTGGCCGATGCTTTGAGTACAAACTCAGCTAGCATGGGAAGTTTTGCTTTTTTTCGGTCAGTCAGAGGCTGCTTGCCTTGGATGTTCAGGCTTTGGCCAATTAGTTTGTGAGGTTGGATATTTCTGAGCCTAGTCGAGTGTTGGCTTGTACGGTCGCTCGTTCTTCATTATTGGAGCGTATCCGTGATCGGCAGCTTGGTGATCCCCATTTGTGTCTCCTTGGAGATACGGTGCAGTGCGGAGGCGCCAAGTAGGTGACTTTAGGTGATGATGGTGTTCTGAGATTGCAGGAATGAGTTTGTGTGCCCAATGTTGATGGGATTTGAGAGTTGATTTTAGAGGAGGACCATAGTTCCCGGTACTCTATTCATCCGGGCGCCACGAAGATGTATCAGGATTTGTGGTAGCATTATTGGTGGCGTAGAATGAAGAAAGATATTGTGGAATATGTGGCGCGATGTTTGAATTGTCAACAGGTTAAGTATGAGCATCAGAGGCCTAGTGGTTTATTTCAGAGGATTGAGCTTCCTCAGTGGAAGTGGGAGAGGATCATTGTGGACTTCTTACTGGACTTCCATTGACCCGGAAGAAGTTTGATACAGTTTGGATCAGTGTTGATAGACTGACCAAGTCAGCGCATTTCATTCCTGTGGCAGTTTCCTATTCATCCGAGAGGTTAGCTGAGATCTATGTCCGGGAGATTGTTCGCCTTCATGGTGTGCCGGTATCTATCATTTCGGACCGGGGCATGCAGTTTACCTCGCGTTTCTGGAGAGCAGTTTAGCGAGAGTTAGGCACCTAGGTGAATTTGAGCACAACATTTCATCCTCAGACGGATGGACAATCCGAGCAGACTATTCAGATATTTGAAGATATGGTCCGAGCTTGTGTTATTGACTTTGGAGGATCATGGGACCAATTCTTGCCTTTAGCAGAGTTTGACTACAACAACAGCTACCCGTCGAGTGTGCAGATAACCCCTTATGAGGATTTATATGGTAGGCGTTGTCGATCTCCGGTTGGATGGTTTGAGCCGGGAGAGGCTCGGTTGTTCGGTACGGATTTGGTTCAGGAGGCCTTGGACAAGGTCAGGATCATTCAGGATAGGCTTCGTAAAGCTCAGTCCAGGCAAAAGAGTTATGCATATCGCAAGGTTCGAGATGTGGCTTTTATGGTTGGTAAACGAGTATTGCTCCGAGTGTCGCCTATGAAGGGCGTGATGAGATTTGGGAAGAAGGGCAAGCTTAGCGCTGGATTCATTGGCCCGTTTGAGATACTTGATTGAGTGGGAGAGGTGGCTTATAGACTTGCATTGCCACCTAGCTTATCAGCCATACATCCAGTTTTTCATGTGTCCATTCTTTGGAGGTATCACGGCGATCCAGCCCACGTGTTAGATTTCCGCATTGTCCAGTTGGACAAGGACTTACCTTATGAGGAGGAGCCGGTAGCTATTCTAGACCGACAGATTCGTCAGCTGGGATCCAAGGGTTTCCCTTCTATTCGTGTTCAGTGGAGAGGTCAGCCTCCCGAAGCATCGACCTAGGAGTCCGAGTCCGATATGCGGAGCCGTTACCCTCATTTATTTCCCGACTCAGGTACTTCCTTCTTCTGTCCTTTGAAGGACGAACGGTTGTTTTAGAGGTGGAGAATGTGACGACCCAAAGGGCTCCTCACCTATTTTATTACCGCATTCTGTACTCCCGAGGCCTTGAAAACCTCATGTGTAGTTGCCTCAATTTGTGTGCAAAGTCCGAGCGCTTAGCCGGACAGCTTAAATATGAAATTTTGTGAAAAATGCTAAGATTTTATATTAACATGAATAAATTTGACTTCGGTCAATATTTTGGGTAAACGAACCCGGACCCGTGATTTGACAGTCCCGGAGGGGCCGTAGGAAAATATGGGACTTGTGTGTATGCCTGGAATCAAATTCCGAGGTCCCAAGCTCGAGAAATGAATTTTTGAGTGCAATTGTTTTATGAAAATATGTAAGGAAATTAAAAATGAAATCTGATTTGAAAGTGATGGTATCGGGCCCATATTTAGGTTTCGGCGCCCGGTACAGGTCTTATTTATGGTTTAAGCACTTTCTGTAAAGTTTGGTTGATATCGGATGTGGTTTGACGTGTTTCGGACTAAAAATGGAAAATTTGATGTTTTATGAAATTTGATAAAATTCATGGATTTTGAGGTTTAATTTGATGCATATGATGTTATTTTGGCGATTTGATCCCACGGATAAGTTCATAGGATGTTTTTGAGGTAGTGTGTGTATGTGGTTTGGAGCCTCGAGGGCTCGGGTTAGTCTTGGATAGGCCACGGATTGCATTTTTGAACTTGGAAATCTGCTGGTGTGACTGATCTGCAGGCTTCGCATTTGCGAAGCCAGCATCGCAAAAGCGAAGGTTGGTCTGGGCAGGCCTGATCGCAAATGCGACCAAGAGGTTCGCAGATGCGAAGGTTAACCTTGCAGGCATGATCCCAAATGCGACCAAGACGTTTGCAAATGCGAAGGTTAACCTGGCAGGCCTGATCGCAAATACGACCAAGAGGTTCCCAAATGCGAAGGCTGGGAATGTCTGAAGGGTTTGCAATTGGGAACCCCTGTTCGCAATTCCCATGCCAACTATTAGCCTGCACTGTACAAAAACCAAATTTTTACTTCATATTTCATATTTTCTCAAACTCAAACACACTTAGGCGATTTTTCAAAGAACAAGACTTCTTCCAAATCATTTGTAAGTTGGTTTTTACTTATTTCTTTCAATCCTTAACATCATTTAACATGTTTTCAACTTAATAATCAGGGATTTCCATAGGTGAAATTGGATGTTTTGGCTAGACTCGTGAGAATACGAGGGTTCTAAAAATGTAATGTTTACCCAACTTCGAGATGCTGGCCTGGGGTATTTTGGTCATTTCACCTAATTTCGGGTTGTAACCTTGAATTTAATAGTAGAATCAGTGCATGAGATGTTATTTACGGTATGAAATTTATTTGAATAGAGTTTGTCCATTTGGAGTCGGATACTCGTGGCAAACGTGTTGTTTCAGTTTGATTGCTATACTTCGGACCCGAGGTAAGTGTTTGGTCTAACCTTAGCTTGAGAGAATAGGAGTTGAGTATAATTTGCTACTTCCTAATTGTCAAATACGATGTATAGGCATGGTGACGAGTATCTATACATTGGTGTCTAGCATGACCGTGAGTCCTTATATTGTAAATATTATGATTTTGTGGTAATTTCCATGCTTAATTGAATTTCTATATGTTGTGAAGAATATGTGAAGGGAATTTGTAATCTTTAAACTCTGTTTGAGAATTGGCTGAGATTGTAATACGAATGATGAAGATATACGAGATAATTGTATCCTTTGGAGTATTAGCTCAGATTGTAATACGAATGATGAAGATATATGAGATAATTGTATCTTTGGAGCGTTGGCTCAGATTGTAATACGAATGACGAAGATATACGAGATAATTGTATCCTTTGGAGCATTGGCTGAAGTAATAGAGTACATTATGAAATGAAGTGAAAGAAAGAGAAAGAGCTAGTAAAATATACCCTTGACGGGTCACTGTTGCTTTTGATATTGTCTCCCTTATTGGGATGTTGAGATTACTGTTATTGTTCTCTTGCCGAGATTTAATTTTTTAATTGATGTTCCCTTTCCGGGATTTAATTGTTTAATTGATGTTCCCTTGTCGAGATTTCTATTTTATTCTGCTTATTCCCTTGCCCTTTGTTGTGATTGTTGTTTGGGTGAGTAAGAGTGTTAAAGCACTAAGGGTGATGCCGTGCACTGTTTGATATTGTGAAAAAAAGTGTTAAAGCATGAAGGGTGATGTCGTGCACTGTTTGATATTGTGAGGAAGAGTGTTAAAGAACGAAGGGCGATGTCGTGCATTGTTTGATATTGTTCCCTTGCCGGGGTTATTATTTCTATTCTGTTTACTCCCTTGCCCTTGTTTGTGGTTGCTATTTGGGTGAGGAAGAGTGCTAAAGCATGAAGGGTGATGCCGTGCATTGTTTGACATTGTGAGGAAAGAGTGTAAAGCACGAAGGGTGATGCAGTGCCGTGCGATGTACTATTCTGTACCGATATTCACTGATTATACTGTGAGGAAAGAGAGTAAAAGCACGAAGGGTGATGCCGTGCAATGATTTACATTTTTTACATTATACATTGCATAGTGAGACGAGAGTAAAATCACGAAGGGTGATGTCGTGCAAGTTTGTGATCTCTTGTCCTTATTGATCTGCTGGCTTTGTTGTTCTTTTCCTTATTGAGATTTCTTATATGAAACTGTTATCTCCCCAGAGCATGTTCCCCTTGCTTTATTAATAGTTTTCTCCCTATATTTCTTATCCGTTATATATATGTATATCTATTTATTTGAACTGCACAGGTTTATTTGGTAGTCTGGTTCTAGCCTCGTCACTACTTCGCCGAGGTTAGGCTAGGCAATTACCAGTACATGGGGTCGGTTGTAATGATGCTACACCTGCACTTCTTTATGTTGTGCAGATTACGCAGCTGGACCCGGAGGACATCATTAGAGGGTGTGTCTTCCAGCTTATCCTAGAGGCTTCATGGTATACCCGCTGGCGTTCGTGGGCCTTGGCGTCTCTTCCATCCCTTTGAACTCACTTCTGTCTTGTTTTTCTTCCTCTTGTTCAGAGACAGCTATGTATTCTCTTTTCCGACTTGTAATTAGCACTCTTGTAGACAGTTCGTGAGTTGCTGACTCCAGGTTTTGGGAAAGTTTACACGTTGTTGTATCATGTTCTCCTTATTTAGCTTGAGACCGTAATTATTTCCCCTGTTAAATTGTGAACCGTTTAGTTTGTTCTATTAAATTAATGTTAATATGCTAGTTTATCTATACACGTTGGCTTGTCTAGCGGGCTCAACGTTAGACGCCATCATAGACCGATGGTGGGAGTTCAGGGCGTGACAAGTTGGTATCAGAGCTCTAGGTTACTTAGGTGTCACAACTCACAGACAACTTGGTAGAGTCTGAGGGATCGGTACGAAGACGTTTGTTCCCCAGATGCTGCAAAGTTAGGATGACTCCATATTTCTTTTCTTCTATGTCGTGCACTATGAATTTTAAGTACTGATTGAGTTTTTATTCTATTCTATCGCAGATGGCGAGGACGCGTGCTTCCCTTTGTTCCGCCCAGCAGCCTAACACTCCTGCTAAGACTCCAACTCGGCGTCGAGGTCGGGGACGAGGTCGTGCTAGAGGCCAAGGTCGGGGGCGGGCTCATCCTAGAGCAGCAGCCCCAGTGGAGGACCCTCAGGTCGAGTCTGATGAGGAGGTCCCAATTCTGGCAGCCCCAGTTGGACCAGCCCAGGTCCCAGAGGGGTTCATAGCTACCCCAGTGCTACATGATGCCCTTTTCCGTCTAGTCGGACTCATGGAGAGTGTAGCACCGGCGGTCTTCTTCCTACATCACCAGCCATCTCTCAGGCAGGGGGAGGTTCCCAGACTCCTGCCGCCCGTGTGCCAGAGCAGCTAGCTCCATAGTTTCAAACTCCGGCACCTCAGCCAACCGGAGTAGCTCAGTCGGGTATTGCAGCACCAGTAGCAGAGGGAGCACCTATGTCAGCATATGCTCTGTGGATACTGGACAGGTTTAATAAGTTATTCACTACTACTTTTATTGGTTCACAATCAGAGGACCCCTGTGATTATTTGGACAGCTGTCATGAGGTTCTTCGGAATATGGGCATATGGGAGTTCATCTGGCGCAGCCAAGAGTTGGTGGAGAGACTATTGCCTAGCCAGACCAGCTGGATCTACACCTTTGAACTGTACTCAGTTCTCAGAGGTATTTTTGTGGAAGTTCCTTCCCATTACTCAGAGAGAGGACCTTCAGAGGCAGTTTGAGCGTCTCCAGCAGGGATCCGTGTCAGTCACTCAGTACGAGACCAGGTTCATCACTCTAGCCCGACATGCTCTTATGATACTTCCCACTGATCGGGAGAGGGTTCAGAGGTTTATCGAAGGATTGGCCCGGCCTATCAGACTTCAGTTGGCTAGAGAGTCAGGTACCGATATATCATTCCAGGATGCGGCCAATGTTGCCAGGAGGATTGAGATGATTATGCCACAGGGTGGTGGTCAGGGGGCTGACAAGAGGCCCCGTTATTTCGATCGTTTTAGTGGATCCTCATCTAGGGGCAGGGATTCTTCAAGCATAGGTCATCCTCCCACACTTTTTCAATCAGCTCTTCAGGATTCCCATGGTACTTCAGGTGGTCGTGGGTATCAGACGCACTATTCTGATCAGTAGCCTTAAAGTGCGCCATCAGCTCCCATCAGTGCACCGCCGCATTAGAGTTTCTGAGGTGGTCATTCACGTCGACAGGGTCAGACTCAGTTCCCTCAGCAGCCGAGGTCTTGTTACACTTGTGGAGATCCGGGTCACCTTGCCAGATTTTGCCCTCGAGCACTAGGTAGTGCGCAACATCAGAGTTCTCGTGCTATGGTACAGGCACCAGGTGTTCCACAGCCTGCCCAACCAGCTAGAGGTGGGGGTAGAGGTGCTAGAGGTGGAGCTTAAGTCGTCAGAGGTGGAGGTCAGCAAGCATCCGGCCGTCTCAGAGATGTGGTTCAGGGTGGTGGGGCCCAGCCCTGATGTTATGCTCTTCCAGCCATGCCAGAGGATGAGTCTTCATTTGTAGTCATTACAGGTACTATTCGGGTTTGTGACAGAGATGCTTCAGTGCTATTTGATCCGGGGTCTACGTATTCGTATGTGTCCTCTTATTTTTCACCATACCTGGTCATGCCTAGTGATCCACTAAGTATTCTTGTTATGTATCTACACCAGTGGGTGATTCTATCATGGTCGATCGAGTCCATCGTTCCTGTGTTGTGGTTATTGGGGGTCTTGAGACCCGTGGTCATTTGTTGCTTTTATGTATGGTCGACTTTGATGTTATATTGGGGATGGACTGGTTATCCCCATATCATGCCATCTTGGATTGTCATGCCAAGACGGTGACCTTAGATTTGCCAGATTTTCCCCATTTGGAGTGGAAAGGAACTCCTGGTCATTCTATCCGCAGTGTTATTTCGTACGTGAAGGCTCGACATATGGTCGAGAAAGGGTGTTTGGCTTATTTGGCTTATGTGCGTGATTCTAGTGTTGAGGTTCCCTCTATTGATTCGGTACCCGTGGTTCGTGAGTTTCCTAAGGTCTTTCCTTCAGACCTTGCGGGGATGACACCCGACAGGGACATTGATTTCTGCATTGATCTGGCTCCGGGCACCCATCCCATTTCTATTCCGCCGTATCGCATGGCCCCGCCAGAGTTGAAAGAGTGAAGGAACAGTTGCAGGATTTTCTTGGGAAGGGTTTCATTAGACCCAGTGTTTCTCCTTGGGGTGCTCCAGTATTGTTTATGAAGAAAAATGATGGTTCGATGAGGATGTGCATTGATTACCGGCAATTGAATAAGGTTACAATCAAGAATAAGTATCCACTACCGAGGATTGATGATTTGTTCGATCAGCTTCAGGGTGCTAAGGTATTTTCAAACATATACTTGAGACCTGGCTACCATCAATTGAGGATTAGGGCATCGGTTGTCCCTAAGACAGCTTTCCGCACTCGGTACAGGCATTACGAGTGGTTCTTCAGACTTTGAAGGAGGAGCACGAGCAGCATCTCAGAGTGGTTCTTCAGACTTTGAAGGATTGTTAGCTTTATGAAAAGTTTTCGAAGTGTGAGTTCTAGTTGACTTCAGTTGCATTCCTGGGTCATGTCGTATCAGCATGGGGTATTCAGGTTGACTCGAAGAAGATTGAGGCACTCAAGAACTGTCCTAGACCCGCATTAGCTACAGAGATTCGGAGTTTCTTAGGATTGACAGGCTATTATCGTCGGTTCGTGGAAGGGGTTCTCATCTATTTCAGCCCCGATGACTAGGTTGACCCAGAAGGGTGCCCAGTTCAGATGGTCGGACGAGTGTGAGGTGAGCTTCCAGAGGCTCAAGACAGCTCTGACTACGGCACTGGTATTGGTTTTGCCCACATGTTTAGGGCCTTATACTGTCTATTGCGATGCTTCCTGTATTGGGCTTGGTGCAATGTTGATGTAGGATGGCAGGGTCATTGCTTATGCTTCGAGGCAGTTAAAGATTCATGAGAAGAACTATCCAGTGCATGATTTTGAGTTGGCATCCATTGTCCACGCATTGAAGATTTGGAGGCACCATTTGTATGGCGTGGCGTGTTAGGTGTACACGGATCATAAGATTCATCAATACTGGTTGGAGTTGTTGAAAGATTATGATATTACCATCTTATATCACCTGGGAAAGGCCAATGTGGTGGTCGATGCTTTGAGTTGGAAGTCAGCTAGCATGGGCAGTCTTGCTTTTATTCCGGTCAGTGAGAGACCACTTGCATTGGATGTTCAGGCTTTGGCCAATTGGTTTGTGAGGTTAGATATTTCTGAGCCTAGTCGAGTGTTGGCTTGTACGGTCGCTTGTTCTTCATTATTGGAGCGTATCCGTGATCAGCAGTTTGATGATCCCCATTTATGTGTCCTTAGAGACACGGTGCAGCGCGGAGGTGCCAAGTAGGTGACCTTAGATGATGATGGTGTTTTGAGATTGCAGGGGCGAGTTTTTGTGCCCAATGTTGATGGGATTCGAGAGTTGATTTTAGAGGAGGCCCATAGTTTCTGGCACTCTATTCATCCGGGCACCGCGAAGATGAATCAGGATTTGCGGCAGCATTATTGGTGGCATAGAATGAAGAAGCATATTTTGGCATATGTGGCGCGATGTTTGAATTGTCAACATGTTAAGTATGAGCATCAGTGGCCTAGTGGTTATTTCAAAGGATTGAGCTTCCCGAGTGGAAGTGGGAGAGGATCATTATGGACTTCGTTACTGGACTTCAATTGACCCGGAAGAAGTTCGATACAGTTTGGGTCATTGTTGATAGGCTGACCAAGTCCGCACATTTCATTCTTGTGGATGTTTCCTATTCATCCGAGAGGTTAGCTGAGATCTATGTCCGGGAGATTGTTCGCCTTCATGGTGTGCTGGTATCTATCATTTCAGACCGGGGCACGCAGTTTACTTCGCGTTTCTCGAGAACAGTTCAACGGAAGTTAGGCACCGAGGTGGAGTTGAGCACAACATTTCATCCTCAAACGGATGGACAGTCCGAGCGGACTATTCAGATATTTGAAGCTATGCTCCGAGCATGTGTTATTGACTTTGGAGAATCATGGGATAAGTTCTTGCCTTTAGAAGAATTTGCCTACAACAACAGCTACCAGTCGAGTATCCAGATGGCTCCTTATGTGGCTACAGATGGTAGGCGGTGTCGATCTCCGGTTGGATGGTTTGAGCTGGGAGAGGCTCGGTTGTTGGGTACAAATTTGGTTCAGGAGGCCTTGGACAAGATCAGGATCATTCAGTATAGGCTTCGTACAGCTCAGTCCAGGAAAAAGAGTTATGCAGATCGCAAGGTTAGAGATGTGGCTTTTATGGTCGGTGAGCGAGTATTGCTCCGAGTGTCGCCTATGAAGGGCGTGATGAGATTTGGGAAGAAGGGTAAGCTTAGCCCTAGATTCATTGGCCCGTTTTAGATACTTGGTCAAGTGGGAGAGGTAGCTTATAGAATTGCATTGCCACCTAGCTTATCAGCCGTACATCCAGTTTTTCATGTGTCCATGCTTCGGAGGTATCACGGCGATCCAGCCCACGTGTTAGATTTCAGCATTGTCCAGTTGGACGAGGACTTACTTTATGAGGAGGAGTCGTTAGGTATTCTAGACCGGCAGATCCGTCAGTTGAGATCCAAGGGTTTCCCTTTTATTCGTGTTCAGTGGAGAGGTCAGCCTCCTGAGGCATCGACGTGGGCGTCCTAGTCCGATATGCGGAGCCGTTACCCTCATTTATTTCCCGACTCAGGTACTTCCTTCTTCGGTCCGTTCGAGGACGAACGGTTGTTTTAGAGGTGGAGAATGTGACGAACCAAAGGGGTCATCACCTATTTTATTGCCCCATTCCGTACTCCCGAGGCCTTGAAAACATCATTTTTAGTTGCCTCGATTTGTGTGCGCAGTCCGGGCGCGTAGTCGGACAACTTAAATATGAAATTTTGTGAAAAATGCTAAGATTTAAAATTAACATGAATAAATTTGACTTCGGTGAACATTTTGGGTAAACGGATCCGGACCCGTGATTTGACGGTCTCGGAGGGTCCATAGAAAAATATGGGAGTTGTGCGTATGCTCGGAATCGAATTCCGAGGTCCCAAGCCCGAGAAATGAATTTTTGAGTGAAATTGTTTTCTGAAAATATTTAAGGAAATTGAAAATGAAATCTAATTAGAAAGTGATGGTATCGGGACCGTATTTTGGTTCCGGCGCCCGGTACAGGTCTTGTTTATTGTTTAAGCACTTTCTGTAAAGTTTGGTTGAAATCGGATGTCGTTTGACGTGTTTCGGACTAAAAATGGAAAATTTGATGTTTTATGAAATTTGATAAAATTCATGGATTTTGAGGTTTAATTTGATGCATATGATGTTATTTTGGCTATTTGATCGCACGGATAAGTTCATAAGATGTTTTGAGGTAGTGTGTGTATTTGGTTTGGAGCCCCGAGGGCTCGTGTGAGTTTTGAATAGGCCACAGACCACGGATTGCATTTTTGAACTTGGAAATCTGCTGGTGTGACTGATCTGCAGGCTTTCATTTGTGAAGCCAGCATCGCAAATGCGAGCTACGCATCGAAATTGCGAAGGTTGGTCTGGGCAGGTCTGATCGCAAATGCGACCAAGAGGTTCGCAAATGCGAAGGTTAACCTGGGTAGTCCTGATCGCAAATGTGACCAAGAGGTTCGCAAATGCGAAG
Source organism: Nicotiana paniculata (assembly GCA_005239505.1). Taxonomy (NCBI): domain Eukaryota; kingdom Viridiplantae; phylum Streptophyta; class Magnoliopsida; order Solanales; family Solanaceae; genus Nicotiana; species Nicotiana paniculata. The sequence continues at coordinate 48,930 of ML345605.1, read as the reverse complement.
GATGGGAATGTCTGAAGGGTTCGCAATTGCGAACCCCTGTTCGCAATTCCAATGCCAACCAGTAGCCTGGACTGTACAAAAATCAAATTTTTACTTCATATTTAATATTTTCTCAAACTCAAACACACTTAGGCGATATATCCAAGAACAAGACTTCTTCCAAATTATTTGTAAGTTGGTTTTTACTCATTTCTTCAATCATTAACATCATTTAACATATCTTCAACTTAAAAATTAGGGATTTCCATGGGTGAAATTGAGTGTTTTGGGTAGAACTTAGGTTTCTCTAAAATTGGAATTTGAGTGGGTGTTTAACCTCCGATTTGAGAGATTTTTATATGGCTAGACTCGTGAGAATACGAGGGTTCTGAAAATGTAATGTTTACCCGACTCCAAGATGCTGGCCTGGGGGCGTTTTTGTCATTTCACCTAATTTCGCGCCGTAACCTTGAATTTAATAGTAGAACCAGTGCATTAGATGTTATTCACGGTATGAAATTTATTTGAATAGAGTTTGGCCATTTGGAGTCGGATACTCGTGGCAAACGTGTGGTTTCAGTTTGATTGCTATACTTCGGACCCGAGGTATGCGTTTGGTCTAACCTTAGGTTGAGGGAATAAGAGTTGAGTATAATTTGCTACTTGCTAATTTTGAAATACGATGTATAGGCATGGTGACGAGTATCTATACATTGGTGTCTAGCATGACCGTGAGTCCTTATATTGTGAATATTCTGATTTTGTTGTAATTTCCATGCTTAATTGAATTCCTATATGTTCTGAAGAATAAGTGAAGGGAATTTTTAATCTTTAAACTCTGTTGGAGCATTGGCTCAGATTGTAATACGAATGATGAAGATATATGAGATAATTGTATCCTTTGGAGCATTGGCTCAGATTGTAATACGAATGATGAAGATATATAAGATAATTGTATCCTTTGAGCATTGGCTCAAGTAATAGACTAAATAATGAAATGAAGTGAAAGAAAGAGAAAGAGCTACTAAAATATACCTTTGCCGAGTCATTATCGCTTTTGAAATTGTCTCCCTTATTGGGATGTTCAGATTAATGTTATTGTTCCCTTGCCGGGATTTAATTGTTTAATTGATGTTCCCTTGCCGGGATTTAATTGTTTAATTTATGTTCCCTTGCCGGGATTTCTATTTTATTCTGCTTACTCCCTTGCCCTTGTTTGTGATTGCTGTTTGGGTGAGGAAGAGTGTTAAAGCACGAAGGGTGATGTCGTGCACTGTTTGATATTGTGAGAAAGAGTGTTAATGTACGAAGGGAAAGAGTGTTAAAGCACGAATAGTGATGCCGTGCACTGTTTGATATTGTGAGGAAGAGTGTTAAAGCACGAAGGGTGATGTCGTGCATTGTTTGATATTGTTCCCTTGCCGGGGTTATTATTTCTATTATGTTTACTCCCTTGCCCTCGTTTGTGATTGTTGTTTGGGTGAGGAAGAGTGCTAAAGCACGAAGGGTGATGTCGTGCATTGTTTGACATTGTGAGGACGGAGTGTAAATCACGAAGGGTGATGTCGTGCCGTACGATGTACCATTCCGTACCGATATTCATTGATTGTACTGTGAGGAAAGAGAGTAAAAGCACGAAGGGTGATGCCGTGCCATGATTTACATTGTTTACGTTATACATTGCATAGTGAGGACGAGAGTAAAAGCACAAAGGGTGATGCCGTGCAAGTTTGTGATTTCTTGTCCTTATTGATATGTTGGCTTTGTTGTTCTTTTCCCTATTGAGATTTCTTATATGAAACTGTTATCTCCCCACAGCATGTTCCCCTTCCTTTATTAATTGTTTTCTCCCTATATTTCTTATCCGATGTATATATGTATATCTATTTATTTTAACTGCACAGGTTTATTTGATAGTCTGGTTCTATCCTCGTCACTACTTCACCAAGGTTAGGCTAGGCACTTACCAGTACATGGGGTCGATTGTACTGATGCTACACCTGCACTTCTTTATGTTGTGCAGATTACGCAGCCGGACCCGGAGGACATCATTAGTGGGAGTGCCTTCCAGCTTATCCTAAAGGCTTCAAGGTATACCCGCTGGCGTTCGTGGGCCTTGGCGTCTTTTCCATCCCTTTGAACTCACTTCTGTCTTGTTTTTCTTCCTCTAGTTTCAGAGAGAACTATGTATTCTCTTTTCCAACTTGTATTTAGCACCCTTGTAGACAGTTCGTGAGTTTGTGACTTCAGGTTTTGGGAAAGTTTACGCGTTGTTGTATCATGTTCTCCTTATTTAGATTGAGGTCGTGTTTATTTTCTGTATTAAACTGTGAACCGTTTAGTTTATCCTATTAAATTGATGTTAATATTCTAGTTAATCTATACACGTTGGCTTGTCTAGCGGGTTCAACGTTAGACGCCATCACGACCCGATGGTGGGAGCTCGGGGCATGACAATATTCGGGATAGATGAAGCAGACACCCCACGAGCAGAGAACCCTATTAAATAGGGAAAAAAGTTAAACAAGAAAAAAAAAAGACTCGAGTAAGGAAAGAAGCAAGAACAGAAGCTTCACTTACCGTGGGTCTTTACTTGCCAACCATACCTCCCAGCGAGGTACTTCAAAGATCTCTCTTCTGAAGGAGCAACAGATAATAATTGTTTTACCCGATCACGAATACCGGAGACATTCTCAAAAGTATTCATGATTGCTGAGAGAAAAAAAACAGATACGGTGTTAGTAAAAATAAAATGTGAGCTAAGCATACTCACGTGCGCGATTCCACTTCTCAGGGACGGGAAGATTTTCTTCACCCACTTAAATAGTGGGTACAGCAACATACCGGAGGTATCAGCCCCTATCCTTATCGTCTAAGGGGTTACCAGCACTCTTTTTATTCTAGAAGTCAGAGTAAAAAATCCTTCACAAAATTAGGTCGGAGAGTAGAGGTGAATAAGATGGTTGAAGGTAAAAGGAACCGAGGCTAAAGAAGCCAAACTCCTAAGACATGCAACAACTCGCCACACAAGCGAGCCAACTTGTCCTAAGCAGATATTGCAAAAACGGCAAAACTCAATTATAATTGGGTCAATGGGGGGTCTAAACCCTAAAGTGAAAGGATACGTATAAACAAAAGAATATCCCGTCTTGTAAGACGTTATTCTTTGATTACTATTTGGAATATAAACAGGAAAGTCGGACCTCCAAAAGCACTACCTAGGAATAAGGGAAATCTGACCCTCAGTTATAAGGGTTGGATATCTTTCGACACTATTAAGAGAAGAAGATTGATCTACTAGAACTTGACTATCCCTAGCAAAAACAAACTCAACAGGGACAATTTCATCGACTCCAGTTTCACGAAGGCATTTACCTCTACCTCTAGACAAAGACCGAGAAAACCTAAACCTCAGAGAAGCTGGACATCTAGTGGAAAGAGGAGGAACTATCTGAGAAGAAGAGGAGCCCTTTGAAGGAGTGGATCATAGACTTCTAAGTCTACCACCCCTCCGACTCCTAGTCGGAGAGAAAATGGCGTTAAACTCTCAATATCTATTACTCTTTGAGGTTGGTTTGAAGAAGACATGTTTACAGAGGCAAAGAAGAAAGCTCTTTACAAAAGACAAAGTTAGAAAAGTGTTTCGTGGAAGCAAAGAAAATAAAACATGTATTTATACTTAAAGACAACCGTCAAACATGAAGAAAAAGGAAAATAATGATGAAAACTCGTAATTGAAGATGTGACTTCGGGACTGGCACACCTGCAAAAAGCCCTAAAAGGTTCCGAGTAAATGCAGATCCAATCCAAAAAGTACACGTGGTATGATCATCAAATGGAAGTGACAAACGACGCCTATGGTGCAGAGAAAGATACAACGATTCAAGGAAAAGTGGCGGCAAAATATTCCCGCCATTTTCTTACCAAATATTAATCGTTGAATATATGGCAAGTGGGGGACTATCTGTATTGGTAAAAAAGAGTTTCACACGTAAGCTAGCTTTTGACAACTCAGCCAGTTACGTGGACACAGGAAAACGCGACAACTGGATGTGATTCTTTGAAGAGATACGATGCAAAGAGGTAAGGTTCAGTAAACCCATGAACTTATCAGCCACAGGAAACTCAACTTGATCAAAACGGGAGAGAGGCACGGTCAGAATGAATCTAGACAAAGTTATGGGCAGATTCAAGGGCCCACAATTGATTACTCGAACGTTATGTAACCGAACCCCAATTACCGTTATCCTATGTAACGCCTCATTAATGTCATAATTAGTCATTAATGAGTAACCATAGCAATAGTCGTACGTTATAAGAATCTCCTATATAAGGGAGGGAAATACAGCTTGTAAAGGTATCTGATTCTCAAATACAATTAACTTCGATTTTTTATTTCTACAATACTGTCTATTCATTTTTCTTCATTACTTTGATTATCAGTAACCCATATTCATCTTAAAAATAAGCTTTAGTCAAATGGTCTAATTCTTTGGTTAAACAATATGCCTGAGGGGTGCCTTATGATACATGTTTTTGCCCGAGAGGCTATTTATGAACTCTATCATTCTTATACTGAATTATTTTTATTTCTATGGACATTGTGGAAAGATACATTTTCAAAGGAATTTTACTGAAATCGACTTTCAAGTGTTTCAAATTTTCGTATCTGTGATTTTAAAAGAAGAATTGTACTTACTGTGAATTGATGACTTGTTTTATGCGTTTTGTAGTTCTCAAACATTATTTACTTTCATTACTACCGAGTTGGAATACTCACATTACTCCTTTCACTTGTGTGCAGATTGAGGTGCTAGGGTAGAGTGAGTTGTTTACCTGCCGCAGGGATTTCTCGGAGATTTGCGAGGTAGCTACACGCGTCCACAACCCTGCTTTATTTCTATTATTTTTGTAAAGCTTATGTTCTAGACTTGTACATTTTTTATAGATCCTCATGACCAGTGACTACGGGAGCTTGGGGTTGTAGTTAACACTCGGCGTGGCTTTATCTGTTTTAAAAATGATTAAACGAAACCTTTACGGATTTTCAGTTTCATAATGATATAAATGAAAGATTCTTTATGTTTTTAGTGTTAATTTGGATGGCCTAGTTCCACGATAGGCACAATCGTGACTAGTTTAGATTTGGGGTTGTGACAAGTTGGTATCAGAGCCTAAGTTACATAGGACTCACCGATCATGAGCAGGTTTAGTAGAGTCTTGCGGATTGGTACGGAGACGTTTGTACTTATCTTCGAGAGGCCGCATAACCCTTAGGAAAAATCTCACATTCCTGAATTCTTGTCGTGCGAATCCAATTATCTAGCCAAAAGCTTAACCCTTTGAATTCCGTTCATGTATTCTAATGCGCATGTCAGCGCTCAGTATCAGTTATGCATCAACGTCATATGATTTCCTTGGTGAGGCGCGAGATGTTATTTTAGCATGTTGATAATGGGCCAGTCTTGGAGACATGAGGCTGGGTTCATTCTATGGCTTGAGTGCTGAAATTTCGATTGTGTGAGCCGTGTATTTGGGACTTATATGTCCGTTTGTGTCCTTACTGGTGGGGTTTTGTGACTGAATGACTATGTCGCGAGTGTGATTCGATGGAGAGGTGTGTTCAAATTGGTTTATTGTGGCAAAATGATTGGCTGGAAATGAGGCAAGAACTATTGAGTGTTTGATTTATGTCTCGAGTTGGCATATGGCTTCGATTTGTGAGTGTATTGGAAAACCTCTCATGTTGTTTAATATTGGAGTGAAGTGGATCTTTCTGTTGTGTTATGAGTTCCTGGTGATGTCTTTTTGGCTGACCAATTCCCCAGCAACGTTCATGTATTTGATTAACAGTGTATTCCAACTGTGTTTACACTCATTCGTTATCGTATTCATTGATAGTATCCTGGCGTACTCACGTGGCTAGGATGAGCATACTAAGTTTTTGAGGATTGTATTATAGAGATTGATGTAGGAGAAGCTTTATGAAAAGTTCTCCAAGTGTGAATTTTTGGCTCAGTTCAGTCGAATTCTTGGGGCACGGTGTCCAGTGATGGTATTCAAGTGGTCAGACGAGTGTGGAGAGAGCTTCTAGAAGCTCAAGATTGCTTTGATCACAGCTCCTGTGTTAGTTCTGTCATCAGCTTCTGGTTTTTATACCGCGTATGGTGATGCCTCGAGGATAGGCATTGGTTTTTTTTTAATTTAGGAGGGTACAGTGGTTGCGTGATAGCCATGATTTTTTGAAAGGTATATAGATGATATTAGTTTGAGGCTAAGCAGGCGGGGTTATCTCCCCCGGGGTGTCCTGAGGTTGTGTGATCCTTAGGTTGTTTTATAGCAAGTACTCATTTACCAGTAAATGTTATATGTTGTAAGTTGAGTTTAGATTGTTTGTAGGAGTTGCCACGGCTATTGCAATGGTGAATATGAGGTTGTAGATGATTTGGGATGTTCAATGGTTTGAGTTATATATGAGCTTATGAAGGATTTAGTTGAATCTCACTGTGGTATGGTCGCGATGTTAGTGTATGGTCATTATGAGTTACTATTTGTTTAGATCTATGGCTTTCAGCCAAGTGGGGGAGTCTTCTAGTGATAAGTTGGTTTCACGATTATGTGACGTGTTGGGTTCGGTTCGAAGTATATTGGTGAATCAGTTAAGACCTGCAGGGGTTGAGATCGAGGATGACTTGAGTAAAAGAAATTTTTTGGATACGGGTTGTGTTATGCTTTATGGGTGTATAAGAATCATGGAATGCCTTGAGTTGTTATTGGTAAAGCATATAATGTTCATGTGACAGGAATTTATTTTGTTGCATTAAGGTGGGGTCACTTCCTGGGGTGTTGGAGTGCTAATAGAACACCGGTCATTCGGTCCGTTTGATCAGTCTAATTGAGGTTTAAGTAGAGTGGATGACTCCCAAGAACGGTTCTAATGGATTCAAGATGTATAGGTAACAATTGGGAATCTTCAATGTGTGCATTTGGCTAGAACTGAGATTTACATTGGAGGGTGTCAATACTTGTGACATTTTTACATTATCATGGATTCTACATATCAGTATCAGGAAAGTGAAGGTAATGGCTGTAGATTTGCAAGAAGTCTCTTCAGGGTAAGTATTTTGAATGTGGTACTTTTAGGGATATTTGAGAGAGTATTCGATGACTTACGAGCCTTAGACGGTACAGTCTTATGCTTGGGTCACATGTGGTGAGTCTAGGTTGAGAATTGCGGTATTATAGCAAGGACAAGCATCAATTCGAAGGTAAGTCAGAAGGAACTTGGATAAATAGGACAACTTTGTAGTAGGTCGGATCGGTATGGTAAGGGATATGATTAGTTCTTTGGGTGCTTATGAGGCAATGAGTTTTTACAGGTGTTTCTTAGCAATGTTGTTGAGTTTTAGTGACCTGTGTAGCTTGGTTGAGTTAGAAGGATTCAATCCGACGGTTAGGTTTTGTACAAATGGGATTCGGATAGTTCTTTATGGTTTCTACCACGGTTAGAGATGTATATTTTCTACTAGCTTGAGGTGTAGGTGATGTATAGTGATTTTTCTTCTAAATGGGATTAAATGGAAAGTTATTGGCTAGTTGGGTATGTAGTTGCTTGTGGCCCAGAAGGGATCATGAAGTTCTCATATTTATCCTAGGGTGGCATGGCGTATGCTATATGTTGTGTAGAGTTGAGATTTGCATATGTGAGGTCACGGTTCGGTTATGGGAGGAAGGTCAAAAATTCTTAGATAGCATTGGCAATTTCAGATGACTAGGTAGATGATATCACCATTAGGTGGCTTGATGAGGGTATAAATTTCAGAAAGGGCAATGTGTGGAGTTAAGGGTGCTTCATTGGTGTTGCGACGCATCTTGTTGGATCGATGTTGATACCCAATTTTCTCTCAAATTATTTTCAAACTTGTATGTATACTTTCAAAATCACTCCTTACAGTAACTGGTCCTTTCTCACAGTTTTTCGTATTTTTATCAAATTATTTTTCTGTTTATTTAATACTTTATATTCCATAATTATTCATAAATGATATAATTTCAAATAATTTTTTCTCAACATGTTATTTATATCCTACTTAATTCCCTTAGGATTTTATTATTTCATAAATTAGCCAATATTGGCATCATTTAGTTAATTTCAACAATTTTTGCAATTATAGCACAAATGTGCATTTATACCATTTTGAAATCAGTGAATGATCATTTATAATTTTTATGTCTTAGTCAATCGCCTTAATTTCATTTATTTTGTCTCAATTTATTTTTACACAATTATTAGCTATTTTATAAATTAATTATCTTATTTAATTGTGTATTTAACGTTTAGCCCATTTCTATTTAAATTATAACCAGTGTTAAACTCAACCCACCTGACCCAAAACCCTTTCACTAACCCAGCCCTAAACCCACAAATAACCCGGCCCAACGCACACTTGATCTGAACCGTTGATCAAATGAGATCAACGGTCCAGACCAGGGTTACCATAATTAAACCTAATCACTACCCCCCTCCGACCCCTCATTATCACAACACTCACTCTCTATTTATCTCTCTCTGTTACGCTCTATGTTCTCTGTAGAAGCCTCCTTTGGCTTCTCTTCTCCGATGGAGTCCGGTCATCTTCTCCGACTGGTTCTCTCACCATAAACCATGGCTCCTCATCGTGTCATGGCTATTTGTCCACTTTGTACAAGTCCAGTGATGCTCTGGGGCTCTCAACCGAACCTGGAGCGGTCAAATTCATCTCCCATGGTCCCATGCCACTTTCCGGCCTGCCCGGGCGTTTGAGTAAGTTTATAACCTGTTTCGGCTTAGGCCGGTGCTGTCTTTGAGGTTCTTCTTGATTCTCTAAGTTCCATGAAACCCTAACCCTATATCTTTAGATTAATTCTAGATCTACTTTAGATATATAGTTTCACGAAGCTTTCTATGTTTTTCCCTAAACACTTTCATCTTTAAAAGATCTTTCAATTTTTAAAACTAGGGTTTCACAAACCCCTTTCAAAAATCTATTTATTTTACTTCTGCTTTAATGTTATTCTATGTTTTTCTTTGTTAATACGTTTTGATTCAAATCTTTTTACGGAAAATCCCAATTTTTAGGTTTTTTAGTCCGTCTTGTTTGCTATGTTAGCCAATCTGTATACTTCTTCTAGGCTCTCTATGTACTATATGTTTCTTACTCTAATTCATGGTTAGGGTTCCTAATACCCTCTACTGATTCTGTGATGTTTTCTTCGAACCGATGATTCTGTATGTTCTATACTGATTTTTCGAATTGCTTCCCTTGATTTTGTGATACTTTCCTTGATTATGCCTGATTCCCTATGATTCCAATTACAGTCGAGATTCCCTCGACTAATTTTCAGAATTAAACCCATGCTTTATTTTGTGAATAGACTATCAATGTCTACTTTCCTTAATTACGTGTTATGAACCTGGTCTTTATTACACACTCCATGCTTTTACTACCCCCGTTATGGTAATATCACTCTAGTTGATTCCTTTCCCTGATTTAACTATAATTGGCCCGTTTGAACATGACTCCCTAATTAAAGGGAGTCCAGGCCTTTAATATATACTGATTGGTTATTATTTCCAGAATTAGGATGGACTAATTATTCCTTACCTTATTTTCTTTACTCGTTTTCAAAATTATAAATACCGTACTCTCTTTAGCATAATACAACCAATAGATACACGAACACACACACAAATAACACTCATATTGCTCTGAACTCTCACTTGGTTTGCTGCATATTCTATCTTGTTCTTCTGGCTACTCAGTTGGCTGAAAGCCAATACTGAACAACTTATTGTGCTCTATTGCTCCGCATACCACTCTCCTGTATCTGTACTTCTCTGCAGCTTGATGTTCTATTCTTATTCGTAACTGGTATGTTTTTAGTTTAAGTTTATAGCATTCAACTCAACATGTTTCTGTTTGTATTGAGGGTTTAATTATGGTTCTGTTGTTTTCCTTGCAGCTAGTGTGTTTGTCTTACCCGTATGACCTCTATTTCCTTCTGTGTTCAGCATGTCTACTTGCCTATATGATTCCTCTTTCCCTTCATTCTAACATGTCTATTGCTTTCCCTTATATGTTTCCATCATGAATCTGCCTGACTCCCAACAGTATGAGCATGCACCCCCGAATACTTAGTTATTATGTAAATCCTAATCCTGGACCATATATGTGACTCTATTTGACACCCCTTAATCTGATGTTGTTAGATTCCTGGCATGAACATTCTGAGATAACTAGGTTTTGATTGTCTATACTATATAGCACTAGCCTAAGGACTATTTGTGTGCAAGTCTGCCTCTACTATGCGACTTATTTGTCCCCAGTCCCCCTATCCCTGTTTGTGTTTGCTTCCTAAACCATATATGTTCTAGGTCGCTGATTGTCCTGTTTCTTTCTTCGGCAAACCAGTTTTCATTAAAAAAACTCTCATGTTGATTTCTGAAGCTATTTTTCAAAACAGTTATTTTTTCAAACTCAACTCTTTTCTAAACTATAGGCACATCTCACTACTATTAGTTCTAAGTTCATCCCCCTTCGTGTGAGCACCGCCTTGGGGACCATTTGAGTACCCATTGAACTCTGCCACACAAGGCTGTCATTCCACACTGGACTTACTCGTTCCTTGCTGGAGTACTTGGGTGTGAGCACTGCCTGGGGTCTTCTGAGATCCTTAGGAACTTTGATGCACCTGGGTTACAAAAGGTCATGGCATATGGCATTGTTGGATCTGAGGATACCTGGAGTTTGTTAAACCGGCTTAGGCAAGCTTTAGGCATTAAGTTTATTAAATTTGGGAAAACTGTCTCTTTGTATTGTTTGGCTAATTCCATATCAGAATTCATAGTCTAGAACTGGTAAAAAGATTTTTTTTAAAACTCAATAATCAGACTGCCCCATTACTGTATTCTCACTTAGACATCTTGCCTTAGGTTCTGAAATTCAAGACCTCTTTGTGTTTGAGTCGTTCTAGTTATGTGTATTAATTTGTGGAGGGATTCATGAGCCTCATATCTGATCCTGTGTGTCCCCTATAATTGCAGTCCTACATGTTTATTTGTCGCTTAGAATTTGTCCTTTAAACCTAGGGGTTCTGCCTAGTACCTACCGTTTAGGATAGTAGTTCTAACTTCCTCCAGGACTGTTAAGATGGGACGGGTAATAGCACGCAATATAATCCGTGACCAACACACACTTTAATTACCTTCACGGGGTGGGAAGGGTAGAATATGGATATCATGACAAGTGCACTAATACCACGTATAGCCCCTCTTCGAGGAGTGATTACCGAGGTATTGCATTGATGTGATCTGTATTACTTTAAACCTAGGATATTTTCTCAAATGTTCACTTCTAATTTCTTTCAATAAAACTCCAATACTTGTTTGAAATCCCCTCTTATGTTAGCCTTGCTTGTTATTTGCTTATGTTTGAATTCACGAAACCATTTGGCTGGGACCCACAATTGTGGATCCTGAGAGGTGCCTAACACCTTCCCCTTAGGATAACTTCAAGTCCTTACTCAATCTCTTGTAATGCAAACTAGTTCATGATTAACTACTGAAGGTGCGCTAACGCACCATAAAAATTGTTAGGTGGCGACTATTTCTTTAACTTCTTCCTTCCAAAGGCGTTTGTGCCAAAAATTTCCTGAACCTGATCTGCGAGAGGAGAGCAAAAATGGGGGCGCGACAGCATGGCAAATCTGCTGGGGATTATAGGCTTTTACCATTTCAAATTGTTTCGTGAATTTATGCCTTAATTTTTAAATACTTGCTCCCTTCCCTTTGCATGTGATTAATTGTCTACTTCGAGCATTTATTTTTCAAAAATGTAACTGACATGTCTCTTTTTTTCAAATACGTGACAACTTGTTGTATATACTTATTGCAAAATCATGCTCAATATTCATACTCCACTTGTGCCGAACAAAATACTATAGCAACGCTTGATGAGTGGTTGCGCTCTTCCTATATTATTACCCCCTAAATTCGGAAAGGCTTATTAGCGGTAAAACCAGTTGATCAGCGGTGCAGTCGACGGTTCCGTGCCTTTCCCCTTTGAGTTGACCGCTTAAAGGTACCAGTCTAAAACCACATAGAAACCTTACTCTCGAACTGTTTCATGCATCATGGTCAAACCTAGTCAAAGCTAAAGTGTTTTCTGCACGATAGCTTTTAAGATATCCTTATCAAAAGTCCACCAGGTTTCCCTGAACCCAAATAGACGCCCTCACGTTCTATGCATTTATTTGGAGAACTAAATGTTTCTTGCTAATTATTGACGTTAAATAGTCGAGTCCGGTGGGGGTAAGGGCCTAACCTATTTGTTTTGCAGAAAATAAAATGAGGCACGGAGTCCCCAGATTCGGCATGGTCTCCAACATTCGCCTAAAATTGCTGAGTTGGAGGGAAGATTTACACTCTAGTGAACAATCTATCGTCAGGAAACATTTGGGTAATCTACCGTAAGTTTTGGAAATCCAGCCTAACAAAATGATAGCAGAGGCTGCTACCCTATTCTGGGATCGCGAAAGGTCTGTGTTCCGCTTTGGGAACATCGAAATGGCACCGTTGATAGAAGAGATAGGAGAGTTGGCTAACCTAGAATGGGAAACACCAGGTTTGCTAATGCCTGAAAACCGCACAAGCAGAAGTTTCCTCAAAATGATAGGTCTGAAAAGGACTTGGAGTTGATATATCGTGAGGATTCATACATTCCTTTTGATTACCTGTACGAACGTTATGGCTACAACAAATCATACCTTACCTACCATGACGAGTTCGCTATCACCTCTCTGGGACACGTCCATCGCCGAGCGTTCGTGTTTATGGTCTGATTTTTAGGATTGATCGTGTTCCCGATGAAGAAAGAAAGGATCCATACCAGGTTAGCTATGGTAACTAAGACCATAATGGAAGGGTTAAATGGGGAATCTTTCAGCATTGTGCCCATGATTGTTGCAGATATGTATCGGGCTCTGGAAAAATGTCGACAAGGAGCAAACATTTCGAAGGTTGCAATCTGTTACTCCAACTCTGGCTTGTAGAACATCTCAAAAAAGGGGAACATCGACAGGACATCCACCGGCAAATGTGGGATGACAACACCGCTTATCACCCAAAACGATTGAACTATGTCCCTAACATGTTCGCTCAACATGAGGACGCCGAAGGATGGGTCAAGCTTTTTGATAACCTTGCCGAAGAACGGATTCAGTGGATGTTCGAATGGTTTCCAACAGATGAGTTCATCATTTGATCACGGGACGCATCATTTCTGGTATTGATTGGTCTCAGGGTGACCTACCCTTACGTCCCTCTTCGAGCTATGAGGCAGGCAGGAAGGAAACAAGTCATCCCTAGGGTCAAGAAGATGAGTCATCTCCGAGCCGAACTTTCAAAACAATGACAGTCCTCACAGATGCCAAGCCCAGCACCTATGGCACTGCAAGGTTATACTCGAGAATAAAAACATCGAATCGGACAGGTATCACGCCGGTTATACCCCTTTCTATCTGGGTTGGTTAGAAGAAGATCTGGGTGGTCAGAGCAAGCCAGGGTACGTCCCAGGTCATAGGGTTGTAGATGAAAGGGATGAAGCACAAGTCAAGTTCAACCAGTTGCGTAAAAGGATCCGGAAGAATGAGGATGATCATAACAAGATACATAAGTCCAACAAAAGACTGATCGAGGAATGGAAGGACATGGCTATTAGTGCCAACAAAAGGCTTGGATATTTTGAACGAGGTATAATCCATTTAGAAGAAAATTTCATCAAAAGGGTTGAAGATTGTCAAAAGGATGAGGGAGCTTCATGGGGGATATTTAGCCAGAACTTATCCGCTGCTGAGACTTCGCGAGCTGGGAAGGCTGTTAGAAGAAAGCAGGAATGCCGAATATGGGGAAGATCCTTCTGGGACCAAGTAGATAGGAGTGTCTTTATTTTTCCAACAATGTAATAAGGCCAATGGCCATTAGTGTTTTTTATTTTTCGTATGTTGTTTTAGGATTCATCTAATTCTCTTATCAATAAAATGAGGCATTTAGCATTTTAAGTTCTCCAAATAAATTTGTCGCTAGGCCTACCTCGGGCACAAAGAACTCTTCAACTTAGGACACGTTTTCATTTCCGCATTATGTTTTTAAATACTGCAATACTCTTTTCATAATCCTCACTGACTTGGTTACCTTTTGTTTCTGTTTTTTCTTACTCCCCTCCCCAAAGGGTAGTTCCTACGTTCTGGCATCATCAGCCTATCACACCAGATCCAAGGGCCCTCCACATACTCCTCCCCCTAGTCCTTCTAAGGACAAAAACAAAGGCAAAAGTAAGATGGAAGAGTCCAGCAACATTAGAAAGGAGAATGTTATTGAAAGGGTAGAGGACACTGATGGCCAAGGTATTCAGGTCCCGGACATCAACCTTTCAAATTCTCAAAACCCTACACCTCCACAAAATATCCCAAGACAGAAAAACCATCACACCACTCCCCCAAAGAACCAAACCCTCCCGACACAGTACAATGCTTGCCATACCTCAAATAACACCCCACTACTCATCCTAGAACCTAAAAATCCCACAAAAGACCGTTTCCACGCCTATAACAATCCCATCTATGTGGAAACCATGACACATTCCACTCCGCCTATCCCACAGGCGTCTGAGTCCGACGAAAAGGATTTACTTATCAGGAACCTTGCCGAAGAGCTTAAGAAATGGACAAGCCGAGTTCAGGGCGTTGAAGGGACCAAAGGGATCGAAGGGCTGAACTATGAAGACCTTTGTATCTAACCCGATGTCGAACTGCCCGAGGGGTACAAATCTCCAAAGTTCGAAATGTTTGACAGTACTGGTGATCCGAGAGTCCATATGAGGACCTATTGTGACAAATTGGTCGGCGTGGGAAAGGATGAAAGGATCCACATGAAGTTGTTCGTGAGGAATTTGAAGGGAGATGCACTATCTTGGTACATCGGCCAAGACCCCAAGAAATGGTCAAACACAGAGAACACACCAGATGTGTTTTGCATTCAGAATTTGAACAAGAAGTCTATAGAAACCTTTCACGAGTATGCTACTCGCTGGAGGTCCGAAGCCGCTAAAGTCAGACCTGCTCTAGAAGAAGAATAGATGAACAATGTTTTTGTCCGAGCTCAGGATCCGCAGTATTATGAGTGGTTAATGATGGTTGAGGGCCACAAGTTTTCTGACATCATCAAATTGGATGAGCGAATTGAAGAAGGTATTAAAAGCGGTTTGGTTATGAATTTTGAAGCCTTGCAAGCGACTAACAAGGCTCTACAGTCCGGTGGTGTGTCTAAGAAGAGAGATGTAGGAGCTGTAATGATTGCACAAAGAACGAAGTCCCCGCTCAAGTACCAAACCTATCCGACACCTCCAATCACATATCATCCCTTACCAAATTACCACGCTCCATCGCCAAATTACCAAACTCCACCACCTTCATACCAATTTCCACCACCCATATATCAACCTGGTTCGCCCAAATATCCACAACCTGCCCCTATCTACCACAGTTATAATTCGCAGCCATTTCATTACTAATCCCCTCCTGCATGCCAAAACTTCCCTAGACCTCGTCCCAATTTTGATCGTCGTCCTCCAAAACAATATACCGCCATAGCCGAGCCCATTGACCAGCTATATGAAAAACTCAAAGTTGTTGGTTATGTTACACCTATCCCTCTCAGTGGGTTAACCAAAACAAATCTTGTGCATACCATTCCGGCATGAAAGGGCACACCATCGAGGAATGTCGGTCTCCAAAAGACAAAATACAGGCCCTCATCAACAACAAGATTATTGTGGCAAAGACCCCGCTCCAAACATTCACGACAATCCTCTGCCAGACCATAAAGGTAGAGGCATCCATATGATTGAAATAGAAGATAATTGGGATCCCGAGGGGTCAAACGGGTCGATCGCAGAATGCGATCACCCAAAGGAATCCGCAGTCACTCTCAAACCAATAATAGTCTAGATTTAGTCATTTGAGGCCTCTGAGGTAAATATGTCACTGTCGTTCGAGGTTGAGGCAGATCCACCGGCAAAGTCACCAGTCCCGATTGAAGTTGAGTTTTATCTCCAGCAAATACACCGGCTTCGTTTGAGGTCGCAAGCTTGCCACCCCGAACACACATTCCGTTTGAAATAAAGATGGTTACAACCATTCTGGTGGAGATGTCAACCATGCCACCCTTTTACTCAAACGCTATTCCTTGGGACTACACAGCAGAGGCGAGAAGGAAAATCAAGGCCAGGTCTGAGGAAGCTGTTGCAGCACAGGGTATGACTAGAACTGGTAGGGTCTACACCCCTGAGCATCTGGCCGAGTCAAGCAAGCAGGCCGCCAATCGGCCTCCCCTTATTGAGATAAGTCCCGATGACTTTTGGAGAAAGATACATACGAAGGAGTATTCAGTCATCGACCAGCTGAACAAGACACTGGCACAAATAGCCATCCTCTCTCTGTTGCAGAATTCTGAAACACACAGGAATGTTTTGTTGAAAGTGTTTTTGTGAAGCATATGTTCCAAATAACATCACTAGTGGGGAAATGGCCAAAATTGTAGGCCAGGTACTGGAGAGTCATAAAATCACTTTTCATGAGAAAGAGCTACCACCTGAAGGATTGGGGCACAACAAAGCGCTGCACATCGCCGTGCGGTGCGAGGATCATTTCATTACGAGAATCTTGATCGACGGAGGTTCCAGTCTTAATATCTGTCCGCTGATAATACTCAAGAAATTGGGCAGAGGGATACATGAGATAAAGGATGGGGCGTTCAATGTGAAGTATTTAGAAGGTTTTCAGAGGTCCACCATGGGGAAGATCAGTCTATGTCTACAGATGGGACCAAGTTGGTTCAAAGTGAATTTCTTAGTGATGGATGTTCCGGCATCCTACAACCTGTTGTTGGGATGACCCTTGATTCATGCTGCTGGGGCCGTGGATTCAAGACTACATCAGGCGGTAAAATTTGAATGGAACCACCAAGAGGTGATTATTCATGGTGACGGTTGCAACCCTATTTATGGCTGTCAAACTATTCCGATGATTGACGGGAAAAGGAAGATAGGCGGAGGAACTTACCACCGTATTGAACGGGTCAATGCCATTGACAAGGAGAATGGTGGGATAACAAGATCGAGAGCATCTTGAACTGGGGAGGATATCAGCCAGGAAAAGGGCTCGGTAAAAACCTCCAAGGGATCACGAAGCCTATAAAGCTCAAGGAGCATGGTAGCACTTTCGATCTAGGGTATGAGTACACCTGGCAGGAATGCAACGATTGGTGGCCACCTTGGCGCAGTCCCTATTACCTTTTGGAACAGCCGATACCTAATCTTGAGCAGACTTTCAAGCAAGCTGACACTGTCTACGGTTCAGATGAAGAAAAAGCACTTGCAGCANTCTTAAGAACTGGTCTATCAAGACAACCAAAGCCCGACGAGCCTCGGGGTAGCAAGGCTAAAACAAGCATTATTTACTGTTTTATTTGCTAAATGATTTTCCTGCATTTGTTTTTTTTAATTTCTGCAATAAAGATCTTCCATGTTCGAAACAATCATTCAATCTATCAAAGCATCTTCTAAATTTCTCTTACGAAATCTGATATTTACTAATATTGTTTTCCTCATTACTTTTTTATACAACATTACTATTATTTGTCGTGATGAACCGATGACTGTGACATGCAATGAGACAACGCAATAAACAGACGTTCATTCAAATGAAGACAACATACCTGACGAGATTGTCAAGGAAGTTGAGAAATTTGGGAACAGACCTAAGTCCAACCTGGATGAGACAAAAGTTATCAACCTGGGAAATTCAGAAAATGTCAAGGAAACTCGTATCAACACTCATTTGTCACCATCAACGAAGAAAGAATACACAGAGTTTCTAAGAGAGTATAAGGACGTATTGCATGGTCGTATGATGACATGTGACTGGTCTAAGTATGTCTATTGTGGCTCATAAACTTCCAACCAATCCAACCCGTCCGCTAGTGTAACAAAAGCTCTGAAAGTTCAAACCCGACATGAGTTTGAAAATAAAAGAAGAGGTATCCAAGAAGATCAACGCCCAAGTTCTCCGGCTGGTGGAGTATCCGACATGGTTAGCTAACATTGCACCAGTGCCGAAGAAGGATGGGAAGGTCAGAGTCTGCGTCGACTACTGGGATCTCAACCGGGCTAGTCCGAAAGATGACTTCCCCTTGCCAAACATACACATTCTGATTGACAACTGCGCCAAGCATGAATTGCAGTCCTTATATCACCAGATTTGGATGGATGAGGAAGATGCTGAGAAAAGGGCGTTCATTACGCCGTGGGGAGTGTATTGTTACAAGATGATGCCATTTAGTCTAAAGAATGCAGGGGCAACTTACATGAGGGCCATGACCACCATATTCCATGACATATTCAAAAAGAGATCGAGGTGTACGTAGATGACGACATTATCAAATCAAAGAAAGCTGCTAATCACATGGGGAATTTTGGGAAATTCTTCAATCGGTTACGAAAATACAATCTGAAACTGAAACCCGCGAAGTGTGCATTTGGGGTTCCTGCTAGGAAGTTACTGGGATTTATTGTAAGCCACCGGGGAATAGAGTTGGATTCGTCCAAGGTCAAATCCATTCAAGAGTTTCCACCACCAAGGAAAAAGAAAGATGTGATGAGCTTCTTGGGGAGGCTTAATTACATCAACCGGTTTATAGCACAATCTAAAGTCATCTGTGAGCCGATCTTCAAGATGTTGAAGAAGAACGCCACAACTAAGTGGACCGAGGATTGTCGAAGGGCTTTAGACAGAATCAAGGAGTACCTCCCAACACCGCCAGTTCTGGTACCACCTGAGCCAGGTAGACCTCTGTTACTCTACCTTGCAGTGCTAGATGGAGCTTTCAGTTGCGTTCTTGGGCAACATGATGAAACAAGAAGGAAATAACAAGCTTTTTATTACCTCAGCAAGAAATTCACTCCGTATGAGGTCCGGTATTCTTTAATGGAATGCACTTGTTGTGCTTTGACCTGGGTCACACAGAAGCTGAGGCACTACTTATGTGACTACACAACATATCTCATATCAAGGATGAATCCATTGAAGAATATCTTTCAGATGTCCATGCCCACTGGCAAGCTAGACAAGTGGCAGATCCTGCTGAGTGAACTCGACATTGTTTACATGACTCAGAAGGAGGTTAAAGGATAAGCTCTAGCAGACCATCTTGCTGAGAATCCCATAGATGGAGAATACGAAGCCCTAAAAACGTATTTTCTTGATGAAGAGGTATCATTCGTATGAGAAGACATTGTAGAATCCTACAACGGTTGAAGGATGTTCTTTCATGGAGAAGCAAACTTCAAAGGAGTCGGTATTGGAGCAGTACTAGTTTTAGAGACCGGTCAGCACTATCCAGTATCCGCCAAACTCAGGTTCCCTTGCACCAACAATATGGCCGAATACGAAGCCTGCATTTTGGGACTCAACATGGCCATTGGCATGAATGTCTAGGAGTTGTTAGTGATTGGTGATTAAGACTTATTGGTACATCAGGTACAGGGAGAATGGAAAATAAAGAATTCCAAGATATTACCCTATTTGCATCACGTTCAGGAGTTGAGAAAGAGGTTCACAAAGATAGAGTTCCGGCATGTCCCCAGAATCCATAACGAGTTCGCCGATGCTTTGGCTACTTTGTCATCTATGATTCAGCATCCCGACAAGAACTTCATTGATCCTATTCTGGTAAAAATCCACAATCAGCCTGCTTACTATGCCCATGTCAAAGAAGAAGCAGACGGAAATCCTTGGTTCCATGATATCAAGGAATACTTGGGAAAGGGAGAATACCCGGAACTTCCAAATGCCACTCAGAAATGCACGGTTCGAAGGTTGTCTAACAATTTCTTTTGCTAAGGTGCATCGACGCAGAAGAAGCATCGAGATTATTGAAAGAAGTTCATGCTGGGATCTGCGGCCCACATATGAATGGTTTCGTTTAAGCAAAAAAAATAGTCTGAGCTGGTTACTTTTGGATGACCATGGAAATGGACTGCATCCAGTATGTCCGGAAATGCCACCGTTGTCAGATACATGGAGATATGATAAAGGTACCTCCCAGCGAGCTTAATGCCACAAGTTCACCCTGGTCGTTCGTCGCCTGGGGCATGGACGTCATTGGACCAATCGAGCCTTCCGCCTCTAACGGACACATGTTTATTATGGTCGTCATTGATTACTTTATTAAATGGGTCGAAGCAGCCTCCTAAAAGGAAGGTACCAACAATGTTGTGGCCGATTTCGTCCGCGACTGTGTTATTTGTCGATTGGGAGTTCTAGAGTCAATCTTCACCGATAATGGTTCTAATCTCAACAGTGAATTGATGAAAGCCATGTGTGAAACCTTCAAGATCAAATACAAGAATTCCACAGCTTACAGACCTCAGATGAATGGAGTCGTGGAGGCCGCCAACAAGAATATCAAGAAAATACTAAGGAAGATGATAGAAAGGTACAAACAGTGGCACGAGAATTTATCATTTGCCTTATTGGGATATCGCACCACAGTCCGCACATCAAACGGGGCAACTCTTTATATGTTGGTCTACGGTACAGAGGCTGTAATTCCTGCCGAAGTTGAGATTCCATCTCTGAGAATTATACAAGAGGCTAAGCTCAGCGACAGAGTGGGTAAAGAGCCGTTATGAGCAGCTAGCCCTCATAGACGGAAAAATAATGAATGTAGTTTGTCATGGTCAACTATATCAGAACAGAATGGCCAGAGCTTTCAACAAGAAAGTCAAGCTAAGACGATTTACACCAAGGCATCTAGTGTTAAAGAAATTCTTTCCACATCAAGATGAAGCCAAGGGGAAGTTATGTCCCAACTAGCAAGGCTCGTACATGGTTCATAGAGTGCTGACAGGAGGAGCACTCATACTTGCAGAAATGGATGGAGAAGTGGTGCCAAAACCAATCAATTCAAATGAAGTCAAGCGCTACTATTTGTAATCTTCATGTTTTCTCAATTATGTAAATTGAACTATGCCTGACCCGATTCCCGTTTAAGAGGGGATACGTAGGCAGCCCTATGGGTTCGGTCACAATTCAATAAAAATCTATTTTCCTCCATAATTGGAAACTGAGGCAGAATTTTGAGAAGGACCCTCAAAATTCTGAAGCAAGCGGCAGGCCAGAAGTATTCACCCAGCCAACTGGGGTAGAATTTTTAGGAGGACCCTAAAAATTCCGAAGCAAGTTCAGCAGCCACGGCACGAGCAACAGTCAGAGGCATCCACCCAGCAAACTGGGGCAGAATTTTGAGGAGGACCCTCAAAATTCCACAGCAGGAGAGGTTGCAATGTCTCGAACCGTGTCATGTCATCGGTTCATCTAAAACTATCTTAGATTATATATTATACTTTTCCAAAACCATGCATATTTACCGAAACAACTTGTTTAGCGGGCGCTACCCCAATGGTGCGAATAGTATCGTGATTAAGCCAATGAGCCAAGCAGAGCCAGCGGAATGCAAACTAACCTTCCCCTTACAAAACTCACGTTCTTTCTTTGGATGCAGGCACAAAATTGCAAAAGACCCGAAACATATTATCCGTTCAAAGGACATACGTTGTTCCTCAAACTCATCGAACACGCCAGCATTTATTATCAGCATAAACGATGCTTCATTGTTACAATGCTCTACCGCAATTAACACCAGCTAAGAATTTATGTTGTCTTTCCTTTAAATCTTGCATAAGGTTACCATTCCGCCTTCCGAGACTAAGCACTGTCTCTATCTACATTTTATTTCCCGCATTGCATATGGCTACTATTATGCCTTCCGAGACTAAACACTGTCTCCATATGCATTTTATTTCCTGCATAAGGCTACCATTCTGCCTTCCAAGACTAAGCATTGTCTCAATCTGCATTTTATTTCCAGCATTGCATAAGGCTACCATTCTGCCTTTCGAGACTAAGCACTCTCTCCATCTGCATTTTATTTCCCGCATTGCATAAGGCTACCATTCTGCCTTCTAAGACTAAGCACTGTCTCCATCTGCATAAGGCTACCATTCTGCATTCCGAGACTAAACGCTGTCTCCATCAGCATTTTTATTTCTTGCATAAGGCTACCATTCTGCCTTTCGGGGGCTAAACGCTGCCTCTCATTTACCTTTTAAAGCAATCATCGTCTCTGTCATTATCTAATTTGTTTCTTTCCGGGCTAAGCTCTGCCTTGTCAGCATCATACTATTGCACTTCTCATGGGCTGAAATATCGCCAACCTATCCAAAGGCGTCATCGTCTAGAGGCACCATCTTCATGGCCCGAGAACATCATTTCATGGCCCGCGGATCCCTTTTTATCACTCTGCATATCATTATTCAAAGGCATCATGGTTCGGAGGCACTATCCTCATGGCTCGAGAACGTTATTTCATAGCCTACGAATCCCACATCAAGCGATTCATGGCCTAGGACATCATGGTCTAAGGATGTCATCCTCAACCGTCCACAGACAACGTTCATAGTCCAATGGAATCTGCATCATGTTTAAATTACGCACAATCTATGCTTGTTATTCGTTTGTAGGAAATCCGGCTAAGAACAACAGCCAGGCGGGAGCGGACCACTCTAGTTCTCATAACCACCTCGTAATCCATTTTGTTCACCTTACCTTGCACCTTGCGTCCGTCCTTGTGAGACATCACTGGTATACTTTGTCGGTGACTCATGAACTACATACGGCCTGATTCCCTTACAACCAGGAATATATAGGCAGCTCAGAAGCTAGGGCGTGGCCTAAATCTTTCTTACTATTTCCCCCCGGTCAAAATTGGCCATAATATCTCTACCCGACAACTCTTTCATCCTTTCTAGGTAAATAGGGGAAGCTGTTGGTACCTAATTTTCCCTCAAATTATTTTCAAACTTGTATATATACGTTCAAATCACTCCTTACAGTAACTAGTATTTTCTCACAGTTTTTCGTATTTTTATCATATTATTTTCCTGTTCATTTAATACTTTATATTCCATAATTATTCATAAATGATATAATTTCAAATAATTTTTGCTCAACATGTTATTATATCCTACTTAATTCCCTTAGGATTTTATTATTTCACAAATTAGCCAATATTGGCATCATTTAGTTAATTTCAGTAATTTTTGCAATTATAGCACAAATGTGCATTTATACCATTTTAAAATCAGTGAATGATTATTTGTAATTTTTATATCTTAGTCAATCCCCTTAATTTCATTTATTTTGTCTCAATTTATTTTTACACAAGTATTAGCTATTTTATTAATTAATTATCTTATTTAATTGGGTATTTAACGTTAGCCAATTTCTATTTAAATTATAACCAGTTTTAAACTCAACCCACCTGGCCCAAAACCCCTTAACCAACCCATCCCAAAACCCACAAATAACACGGCCCAACCCCACACTTGATCTGAACCGTTGATCAAATGAGATCAACGGTCCAGATCAGGGTTACAATAATTAAACCTAATCACTACCCCCCCTCCGACCCCTCATTCAATAACACTCGCTCTCTCTATCTCTCTCTGTTACGCTCTAAGTTCTCTCTAGAAGCCTCAATTGGCTTCTCTTCTCCGATGGAGTCCGGTCATCTTTTCCGACTGGTTCTCTCACCAGAACCATGGCTCTTCATCGTCTCATGGATATTTGTCCACTTTCCACCAGTTCAGTGATGCTATGGGGCTCTCAGGCGAACCTGGAGCGGTCCAACTCATCTCCCATGGTCCCATGCCACTTTCTAGCCTCCCTGGCCATTTGAGTAAGCTTACAACCTGTTCCGGCTTAGGCCGGTGCCGTCTTTGAGGTTCTTCTTACTTCTATGGGTTCCACGAACCCCTAACCCTATATCTTTCGATTTATTCTAGATCTACTTTAGATCTATAGTATTACAAAGCTTTTCTATGTTTTTCCCTAAAAACTTTCATCTTTAAACGATCTTTCAATTTTTAAAACCAGGGTTTCACAAACCCCTTTCAAAAATCGATTTCTTTTACTTCTGCTTTAATGTTATTCTATGTTTCTCTTTGTTAATACATTTTGATTCAAAGCTTCTTATGGAAAATTCCAATTTTTAGGTTTTTTAGTCCGTCTTGTTTGCTATGTTTAGCAAATCTGTGTACTTCTTCTAGGCTCTCTATGTGCTCTATGTTTCTTACTCTAATTCATGGTTAGGGTTCCTGATACCCTCTACTGACTCTGTGATGTTTTCTTCGAACCTATGATTCTTTATGTTCTGTACTGATTATTCGAATTGTTTCCCTTTATTGTGTGATATTTTCCTTGATTATGCCTGATTCCCTGTGATTTCAATTACAGTCAGGATTCCCTCGACTAATTTTCAGAATTAAACCCATGCTTTGTTTTATAAATATGCTATTAGTGTGTAGTTTCCTTAATTACGTGTTATGAACCTGGTCTTTATTACACACTCCATGCTTTTACTACCCCATTATGGTAAGATCACTCTAGTTGATTCCTTTTCCTGATTTAACTCTGATCGGCCCGTTAGAACTTGACTCCCAAATTAAAAGGAGTCCAGGCCTTTAATTAATACTGATTGGTTATTATTTCCATAATTATGATAGACTAATTATTCCTTATCTTATTTTCTTTAATCGTTTTCAGAATTATAAACACCCTACTCTCTTTAGCATAATACAACCAATCGATACACGAACACACACACAAATAGAATTCATATTGCTCCGAACTCTCACTTGCTTTGCATCATATTCTCTCTTGTTCTTCTGGGTACTCAGTCGGTTGAAAGCCAATACTGAACAACTTATTATTGCTCTATTGCTCTGCATACCACTATCTTGTTTCTCTACTTCTCTGCACCTTGATGTTCTATTCTTATTCCTAACTGGTATGTTTCTAGTTTAAGTTTATAGCATCCAACTCAACATGTTTCTATTTGAATTGAGGTTTTAATTATGGTTTTGAAGTTTTCCTTACAGCTAGTGTAATTGTCTTACCCCTATGACCTCTCTTTCCTTCTGTGTTCAGCATGTCTACTTGCCTATGGGATTCCCCTTTCCCTTTAGTGTAACATGTCTATTACTTTCCCTTATATGTTTCCATCATGAATCTACCTGACTCTCAACACTATGAGCATGCACCCCCTAATACTTAGTTATTATGTAAATCCTAACCCTGGACCTAATATGTGACTCTGTTTGACACCCATCAATCTGATATAACTAGGTTGTGATTGTTTATACCATATAACACTAGCCTAAGGACTATTTGTGTGCAAGTCTGCCTATAATATGTGAGTTATTTGTCCCCCAGTCCCCCTAACCCTGTTTGTGTTTGCTTCCTAAACTATGTATGTTCTGGGTCGCTGATTGTCCTGTTTCTTTCTTCTGCAAACCAGTTTTCATAAAACAAACTCTCATGTTGATTTCTGAAGCTATTTTTCAAAATAGCTATTTCCAAAAGCTACTTTTCAAACTCAACTCTTTTCTAAACTATAGGCACATCTCACTACTCTTAATTCTAAGTTCATCCCCCTTCGTGTGAGCACTGCCTTGGGGACCATTGGAGTACCCATTGAACTCTGACACACAAGGCTTCATCCCACACTGCACTTACTTATTCCTGCCTGGGGTAATTGGGTGTGAGCATTGCCTGGGGTCTTCTAAGATCCTTAGGAACTCTGACGCACCTGGGTTACAAAAGGTCATGGCATATGGAATTTTTGGATCTGAGGACTTGGGCCTACTGTTAATCCTTCTATAGTGTAATTTCTTAATTTCCTTATTTATAGAGTTTATGCAAGGCTGGTCTGTAATAATTAATTGTTAAAAAAACGGTTATGGGTTGGATAGTGAAATGGGCGGGTTAGTGCATGCTTAGTATAATTATGGGTAGAAACCATGCTATAGAATTTATTTTGTATATGTTTGCAATAGCTACCATGCTTAGGAATACTTTCCATGTATGCATTAGAAAACATGTTTTAGGCCCGTTTATCTCAGCATGTTTGCCATACTCATGCCTCACTTAGAAATCCTGTTCGTAGTTAAATAACTATAAAGTAGTTGTGATAATGTTAATGTCTCTGCATCTTCACGATCACCATGTCTAGAAATATTTTTTTAGGTTAAAAACATTAATCGTCAATTTTTTCATTAGAGATCATGTTACCGTATGAATTCATTCGCAGCATGCTCATGTTACCTATGCCAAATTCATGTGTTAAGAACATACTGCTATTTGCATTAGAAAACATGTGCTAGGTTTAACAACTTAACTACACTTCTGTATTTCTTGTTTCGAGTCAAAATATGTGTTATTAAGTAAATTCCTCCCTAAATAATAATAGATTCTGATTTCTGAAAACGTTTGTGCATTTAGAAATGCATGCGTAGGTTTGCATCATTCTACACCCTGTATGCATTTAGATATCATGTTTGGTAGGACACTGCATTCACATTAGTTTAAATACTCACTCTTTTACCACGATTAAGTCTAAACAGGATAATTGGAGTTTGTTAAACCCTCCTAGGCAAGCTTTAGGCATTAAGTTTATTAAAACTGGGAAAACTGTCTCTTTGTATTGTTTGGCTAATTCCATATCAGAATTCATAGTCTAGAACTGGTAAAAAGATTTTTTCTGAAACTCAGTAATCAGGCTGCCCCATTACTTTATTTTCACTTAGACATCCTGCCTTAGGTTATGAAATTCAAGACCTTTTTGTGTTTGAGTTGTGCTAGTTATGTGTATTAATTTGTGGAGGGATTCATGAGCCTTATATCTGCTCATGTCTGTCCCCTATACTTGCAGTCCTACATGTTTTGTTTGTCGCTTAGAATTTATCCTTTAAACCTGGGGTTCTGCCTAGTACCTTCCATTTAGGATAGTAGTCCTAACTTCCTCCAGGACCGATAAGATGGGACAGGTAATAGCACGCAATAGAATCCGTGACCAACACATGATTTAATTACCTTCATGGGGTGGGAAGGGTAGAATATGGATATGATGACCAGTGCGCTAATACCACGTGTAGCCCCTCTTCGAGGAGTGGTTACCAGGTATTGCATTGATGTGATCCGTATTACTTTAAACCTAGGATATTTTCAATGTTCACTTCTAATTTCTTTCAATAAAACTCCAATACTTGTTTGAAATCCCCTCTTATGTGAGCCTCGCTTGTTATTTGCTTATTGTTTGAATTTACGAAACTATTTGGCCGGGACCCACAGTTGTGGATCCTGAGGGGTGCCTAACGCCTTCCCCTTAGGATAACTTCAAGCTCTTACTCAATCTATGGTAATGAAAACTAGTTCATGAGTTAACTACTCAAGGTGCCCTACCGCATCATAAAAATCGTTAGGTGGCGACTCTTCCTTTAACTTCTTCATCCAAAGGAGTTTGTCCCAAAAATGTCCTGAACCCGATCTCCGCGAGGAGAGAAAACAGGGGGGTGTGACCATCCACTGCTTATATTCAAGGTTTCTTGGTGGCACGAAAGAATTACAAGGGTATCCCTCATGGAATGATTGAGTACTAGGGTTATGTTATATATTCGAGCGGTGGAGTTGGGATCAGATATGATAATTTGTGCGCTTCATGGACTTCGAGACTGAGAGTTCTCATAAACAGATTATTTTGTGGTTGTGGACTGCGAGCAAAGCTAGTCAGATGTTAGTAAATGTCATGATTCAGACATTGTGAACCTTCAGAGAGTTATCTATCTGTTGTGGCTGACCAGAGTTAATTTAAGATTATTAGTAGGCCTGGTGTGGGTGTGTGTTCTGCACCTGGTCGGAATTGTTCACACCGAATTGCTATTGTTGAGGGATGTACCATTCGATTTTCATTGAGTTTATTCATATTCTGGAGAGATCTATGGGTTACCCTTCGGTGTTACGAGGAGTGGTGATCGTTGGTTATATGCACATATGATGCGGATTTATTTGGGCTTTATAGCGAGATTTGAGTAATGTAAGTAATCGGGTATTGCGGGATTGAGATGTATTGGTTATCTTCTTTCTGATTCGTGTGGCATGGTATCATCTGATTTCCCCGTGGTTATGGCAATGCCCTTGGAGTACTTGATGTCGAATTGCGGATGGTTATTTATTTTGAGCAAGGTGGATTGAAGTATTTCATGTGGACCAGCATGTGGATGGGATCACACATTGTAGAAAAGTTATGTGGAGGTATGATCCTTGTTGTCGGATTCGAGTGTTTTGATTTTACGATGAGTGTCAGGCTCTTAGCATGGTGTTGTGATGGTAACTGTTAATGGCAGGATAGTCCTCTCGTGTGAATCTTTTCTTTGATCCGAGTTCGTGGGGTGTTGCTATTGAGTGCACGAGTTGTACATGTTATGACTCTGGATGATATTGATGTGACATGTCACTAGAATGATTGTGGTAGATGAGATAAGGTCGTCGGACCTAGAATGGGTACTTTCGGATCTAGTTGCGGAATATTTGGGAGGATATTGATCCTGATCGGATTAGAAATTTTGCAGTATTTCCTGCCGGAGAAGGGGGAGCTCCATGACTGGCTGATCAGATGAATGGTTACTAGTTTCTACATGTTTCTTTCATCATCGGTAGTATATGAAAGTGTTAGATCGAGGCATTGCTTTATAAGAGGTGATGTACCGATATTGGGTTGTTTTGAGCAGCTATTATGATAAGGAGTTATCGCTATGAGTGTTTGAGTCATGCGATATATTATATGATTGTATCGTGGGTTACAAATATGGCTTGATACAGCGTGTTCAGACTTATTCAGTTTACAATTGTGAAATTTTGATCTTGTAAATTATTTCGAAAATGGAAATTTGGTTCTAAGGTTTTCCGATTAGGTTGGATTGCGAAATTTCAGCTATGTTGTGCAATTGGAACTATATGGGATAGGGTGACATGGGATCATCCCGGGTATGTGCATGGTAGATTGCACGGCAATTTTGGACGGTTTTGGAACAACTCTGGGCACGTTCGAGGACTAACGTATGTTTAAGTGAGTGAGAATGTAACGGCCTGACGTGCCGAGGATTTAGCCCCGTTTCCCCTATTTCTAACTTATTATGTGTTGTTCAGCTCCTTTATGTTGTGTTGGGACGGTGGCTCGGGTTCGGAAGGATTGTGGATAGGAATGAGACACTTAGTCTCTTGAGTTGGTGATTTAATTGGAAAAGTCAACCAGAAGTTGACTTATAGGAAAATGATCTCGGAATGTGGTTTTGTGGCTCGGAAAGCTTCATTAGGTGATTTGGTACATAAGAGTGTGTTCGAAATGTCATTCGGAGGTCCAGAGTAGATTTAGGTTTGAATTGGCAAAATAGCATTTTTGGTAGTTTTCGGTCGGCAGTGGAAAATTAGCTATCAAGGTCGAATGGAATTCCGGAAGTTGGGATAGGCTCGTACTGTCATTTGGAATGTGTGTGAAAAATTTTAGGTTATTCAAACGTGGTTTCAGCATCGTTGGCGAATTTCGGAAGTTTAGAAATCCTTAGGCTTGAATTATGGATCTATTTGGTGTTTTGATGTTGTTTTGGGTGTTCCTAGGGTTCGACTAAATTTGGGTAATCATTTATGACTTTTGGGTATCATTGGTTGAGGTCCCGAGGGCCTCGAGGTGAGTTCGGATGGCTGTTAGATTGATTTTTTGGAAGGAATGATGGTGTTGCTGTTCTGTGATTTTCACAGATGCGGATAGGTGGCTGTAGGTTCGGTCACCGCAGGTGCGGATTAGTCATCGCAGGTGCGGCGTTTGGGCTAGTTGAGGTGCATCGCATATGCAGAGATTTTACTGCACCTGCGAGCCCACAGGTGCGGCTGTTTGGACGCAGGCGCAGAAAAAGGAAAATTAATGGGCGTCGCAGATGCGTACTTGGGACCGCAGGTACGGATCCACAGCTGCGATAAAGAGGCCGCAAATGCGGTAATCGCTAGGCAGGTCATATAAATAGATGCCTTTGCGAGTTTTTGGCTTATTTCATCAATTTTTCATGCGGGTTGGAGCTTGGGGGAGCAACTTGAAGAGAGATTCAAGGGAATTTCGTGGAGGTAAGATTCTTGGACCTAAAACTCATCTCTATGGTGATATTTGACTGATTGAACATGAAATTTATGGAAGTTAGTGGTTAAAATTGGGGGTTTAGGGCTTGAAATTGGAGAAGTTTAAATTAAGGAATTGAGGGATCATTTGTGGTTGAATTTTGATGAATTTAGTATGTACGAACTCGTGAGAGTGTAAGGATTCTAGTTTTGTGATTTTTATCGGAATCCAAGACGTGAGCCCAAGGGTCGAGTTTGGCCAATTTCGGTATTTTGGATGTAACTTGGTTATTTTCGAGTAGGCTTTGTTCCTGTAGCATATTTTGATGATATGAATCTGATTTTGAATAGATTCGGGACGAATTGAGGCCGAGTCCAGTGGAAAGGGCATCACGGAGTAGATTTTCACCCGGTTTGAGGTAAGTAATGATTGTAACTCTTGTCCTGAGGGTATGAAATCCCAGACTTCACATTGTATCACTATTTTGGAGTGACGCACATGCTAGATGGCGAGTGTGTGGCGTACACGGTTGGAGAATTTTGACTTGATCCGTCCCGTGACAACTATTAAGTTGCGTATTTGATTATAAATCATATGATTTTCATGTTTCAAAAGATTATTACTATGTTTTGGGCGGAATGTCGTATTTGGACCTCTTGCCAAGTGTTTGGACCCCTTGCGGGTTTTTACTGCTATTCCTCACTATGTTGACTTATGATTTACACTCACTCATATTATGTTTAATTGATTTCGAAACTCAGTCTTATTTACACTATTTTGAGTTATAAAATGATATTTGGGTCGAGTACCCCGTTTTACTGATAGCCCAAGTGGCTTTTTGCGAAGTTTCTGACTATGTGAGGACGAGGGCCTATGTTGTGAGGATATTATGGGATCGGGCTGCAGGCCGTAGTATGTTATTGATAGGCCGAGTGCCAGAGTGATTGATGCCATGATTTGGCTTGTTATAGCGCTTAGGCTGAAGGAGCCCCTCCGGAGTCTGTACACCCCAGTGAGCACAGGTACCTATTGAGTGCTAGTGTCGAATGCCGAGTGACAAGTGATTGGGAGGCATGAGTGACTGTGAGGTTTTTCGAAGGGCTGATACCGAGTTATTGTGAGGCATGCCGAGTGACTGATTCTGAGTGATAATATGCCCGAGTGGCGGTTTATGATACATATTTTTGCCTGAGAGGCTATTTATGAACTCTATCATTCTTATACTGAATTATTTTGATTTCTATGGAAATTGTGGAAAGGTACATTTTCAAAGGAATTCTACTGAAATCGACTTTCAGGTGTTTCAAATTTTCGTATCTGTGATTTTGAAAGAAGAATTGTACTTACTGTGAATTGATGACTTGTTTTATGCATTTGATAGTTCTTAGAAATTATTTACTTTCATTACTACTCAGTTGGCGTACTCACATTACTCCCTGCACCTTGTGTGCAGATTCGGGTGCTAGGGCAGAGTGAGCTGTTTACCTGCTGCAGGAATTTGCCGGAGATTTGTGAGGTAGCTGCACACGTCTGCAGCCCTGCTTTCTTCCTCTTATTATTATAAAGCTTATGTTCTAGACTTGTATATTTTTGATAGAATCTCATGACCAGTGACTCCGGGATCTTGGGGTTGTATTTAACATTAGGCGTGGCTTTATCTGTTTTAAAAATGATTAAACGAAACATTTATGGATTATCAGTTTAGTAATGATATAAATGAAAGATTCTTTATGTTTTAAGTGTTAATTTGGCTGGCATAGTTTCACGATAGGCGTCATCACGACTAGTTTAGATTTGGGGCCGTGACATCTATAGTGGATTTCTTGCCTCCATCGTAGATGTAGGTCAATTGACTGAACCACGTTAATGGTTTGTGTCTCTTTTGATATATTTCTCTTATATTTAATTTATTATTCTTCAAAAATTATTTTGTTAGTTTTCGCGTGACATCTAGATTATTTTGATCCAAACAAATATTTCTCCTCATGTAACTTGTTTAAGAATAAGAAAATCGTGTCATATAAGTAGAAATCTTTGGTAAAATCCTAAGCGTAATAGACCTAGCAAAACATTATATATACATAGAACAAAATCAGGACAGCTGTCACGCCAGGAAAAAAAAGAAAAAAGAGGAAACAAGCAAAGAAGGAAAGAAATGAAGTCACAGAGGCCTAAAAAACCATAATAGAAAAAGCGAACTCCAAAAGGCCAAGTTAGGTCGGCAAGAGGATCATATCCGTATTTGTAATCAAGATTCAAGAATTTGGGAAGAAAAATCCAACTTGCCAATTCCAAAGGATTTTGCCACCTTTCTGTTCTGCTTTGGCCTTATGGGAAAAAGGTGAATTAAACGATTTGTCTTCCATGCCTAATTTATTGAACTGCTCAAGAATACTTTTAAGATTCAAAATACAATAAAGTTGATCAAGCAAGTATCTGCAAAGTGGAGTATTACAAGCTCTATCATTGGCTGAACTGCGTGGTCGATAGTATTACAAGTATCTGCAAAGTGGAGTATTACAAGCTCTATCATTGGCTGAACTGCGTGGTCGATAGTATTACTGGCTTTTACCTATTGAAAGTTTGCAAAAATGTTTGTGCCCCATTGATGTGAACTAGAATATCCTAATTCGAAAGAGCAATCTAAACTATCTTTAAACTCCTTTCTCTCTCATTTAATTATCATGTTTACTAAAAATAAATAATTAAAAATATATATTAATTTGAAAAATTCTAAAAGAAATAATTATTATTTTTTGATATTTATTCTTACTCTAATTGTAATAACCCAATCGGTCGTTTTAAGCAATTGCATCCAGCTCGGCAGTTTGACGTCATGAGTAGCTTCACATAGTGTATTATGACTTGTGAATCGTCGACCCTCGGTTTTGAGTGGTTCGAAATTGATTTTGAAAGAGGACTCCCATTTGACAAGCTTAAAGTTTATTGAGCTGATCAAATTTGACTTTTGAGTATTTGACCTCAAATTAGAGTTTTGATGGTTCCAGTTAGTCCAGATGGTGATTTTGGACTTGGAGGTATGCCCGGAGTTTCCTTTTGGATGTTTCTAGAAGGTTTCGGCACCATTTGGTTGAAGTTGGCAATTTAAAGGTTTGAAATTTTTTAAAGTTTGACCATGGTTTGACTTCAAGGCTATTGGGTTCGGATTTTGATTTCGAGACTTGGAGTATGTCCCTTTCGTCATACGAAACTTGTCTGCAAAATTAGGTGTAATTTGGAGTTAGTTTGATGTGGTTCGGACGCTTGATTGCAATTTTAGAAATTCTTGAAGTTCCTTGTGATATTTTTGCGTCCGATTCGTAATTCAACATGTTATTTCAATGTTTTGATCATGTGGGTGAGTTCATATGATGTTGTTAGACTTGTGTGGATGTTTCGTTTAGAGTCCCGAGGTTTCAGATGGGTTTCTGATGCGTTTCAGAATGTTAGGAAGTGTCACGACCCAAATTCCCAACTTTAGGGATCGTGATGGCGCCTAACACCACACTTGCTAGGCAAGCCAATGTTAGAGTTCAATTAGCTATTTACCTTTGATTATCCATTTAAACATAATAAACAATTATAAAATAAACTTAAGCTACTGACTTTCAATGAATAATTCCAAACATAAAATAATAAACACTTAAATAAACAAAGCCACGAACTAATTATATAAGTAACTCTAGAACTACCCCAGGGTCTTGTGTCACAATTCACGAACTACTAAAGAATACTACAAATAATGGGCTGAAAGAAATAATGTAATCGTTCTGAATATAATAAAATAATCTTATAAAAATAGGAGAAGACTCTTGAGATCTGCGAACGCCAGCAGATATACCTCGTGTCTCCGAATAAATGAATAGCCGCTCTGGATATTTCTATTCCTGGTCGCTACCTGGATCTGCACAAAAGAGTGCAGAGTGTAGTACCAGTAAAAACAACCCCATGTACTGAGTAAGTGTCTAGCCTAACCTCGACGAAGTAGTGACGAGGCTACGGTGGGGCACTAACAATATATAACATGTGATACTAATTTATACAATAACTCAACAAAATAATTCTACACGAACAAAAAAAATATTACTCAGACAATAATATAAAGCAGGAAAGAATTCGAAACAAATAATGAAATACTGCAACAAAAATAAAATAACTCAGCCGCCTTTCCCAGGCCTCAACTATAACCAACTCTCAAATAATTAACAAGTTTCCAAACTTTAACTTTAAATAAAAATAATGCCAAAAATATGAAGAAGAGTAAAAATAAAATAGTAAGCTTTCAAATCTTGGTTTTTCTTTAAAAATCATTAAAAATATAATTGTCCTCCCTTGTTTTTCATTGTTGCAGTGTGCAACCCGATCCCACCAGCCATATCATATCAATTTATTCACCTGTATCAGGATCAATTTATTCACCCGTTTCACAATCAATTATCCACCCTTATCATAACCCCCTTGCCACAACCCCCTTATCACCGCCTTTCAAGTCAAAGCGTTTTATAATATTTATGTCTCGACAAATTCTAAACAGAACAAGTTTCACTTTAAAATCATAGTAAAAGCAAAGTATGAAATAATGACAATAAAACAATGAGTGTTCCAGCCTTTATTTTATAAACAGTAAAACATGCATATTCTCCCTTATCACTGTCTTGTTGCGGCGTACAACCCGATCCCACCTATTCACAATATCACAATCAATTATCCACCCTTATCACAACCCCCTTATCACAGCAGTTTTGTTTATTCATAAAAAACTTTCACAGTTAAGGCCAAGCCTTTCACAACACTTATATTTCAACAAATTTCAAACCGAAAACAGTGTCGCTCGTAAGCTTCAACCAATATTATTTCATAATAAAACCAACCAGAATATATGTTAACACCGTAACGCTGTCAACCCAACTCAGTTTTTATGTACCATGATAAAATCAAGAGAACAACTAACACTTTTAATACACTTGCCACAACAATTGGTGAAAATCAATTGAAACAAACAACCACGTAAACCTCAACAATCATAAAACAGTTAAACTGTATTCCTCATCACTTCCTCAATATTATCAAAAATGAAACCAACAGGAACATATACATATATATAATTTGTAAAAATAATTCCAAACCACTCAACCGTTTTGTGCCACAAGGAATCCAGCTAAAACAATCAATACTCTTTCCAAAATAACCACAACAATAACTAACAATAAATAACAAGACGAAGTAGTCATAGAAACAATAATGGACATAAAAAATTAAGACAAGAATCAGTTAAGTTGGGAACAGGAAAAGGGTTCATGCTTAACAGGCAAATTCGGTGGTGCATAGATACTCGCCACTTCACCTATACACCACGCTCATGCATTTCACATAGCAAATAAGTGGGGATTCCTATTCCTTCAAGTTAAAGTTAGACCAAACACTTACCTCAATTTCGCAGGCCACTCACAGCTCAATTATAGCTTTTTTTTAGGATCTTTCTCTAACTTTCTCGAATATAATCATAGTTAATTCCATATCATTAACTAAGGCTAAAGGAACTAATTTTATTGAAAATTACAATTTTTCCTAAGTTTTCTCAGAAAAAGTGAAAAACCAACCCCGGGCCCGCTTGGTCTAAACTCGGGGTTCGGACCAACTTACGTTTACCCATTCACCCACGAACCCAAATACACAATTAGTTTCTAAATCAAACCTTAATTCGAGGTAAAGATTCGATTTTTACAAAATTCCCAAATTCTACCCAAACCCTTAATTTTTAACATGAAAATTCTTAGTTTTTGATTTAAAAGTGATGAAAAATACTGAGTAATTGAAAGAGTAAAGTTTAGAATTGATTACCTATGACTTGGGGATGATATTTGGTGAAGAAATTCGTTCCTAGGACTGTGGGGTTAGAAATTTTGAAGAAGAAGAAGTCATATGATGTGATTCGGACCCGTAGTTGTAAGAATTGAAAATTTTAAAGTTCTTGAGATTTTATTTGATTTTGATGCTAAATTCGTTTTTAAGATGTTATTTTGGCGATTTGATCGCGCAAGTAAGTCCGTAGGATGTTTTTGGGGTTGTGTGCATGTTTGGTTTGGAGCCCCGAGGGCTCGGGTGAGTTTTAGATGGGTGTCGGGGTGTTTTAGACGTAGAAAAATCTGTTGTGAGATTGATGTATCTGGTGTCTGTGATTTTATGCTATGCAAATGCGTGGTAACCCACACGAACGCGAAGAGATAATGGGGAAGGAACCTGGATGGGTTGCTCTGTGCGAACGCATAGGCCTTGACGCGAACGCGGACCCTGGATGGGTTGCTCTACGCGGACGCGTCTGGTCACTCGCGAACGCACTAATTTAGGTGGGGACTGGGGGATGGGGTAAAAACCCTACGCGAACACGGCCAAAGGCGCGCGAACGCGATGGCCAATATGGCCAGTGCTATGTGAACGCATCAGACCTCTCGCGGTCGCGTAATGGGTCTGTCCAGGGGTTTAGGCCATAATTTCATATCTCTTTCCATAAAATCCGACCTTGGGCAATTTTGAAGAGGGATTTCATCAACAAATCATAGGTTCGTGTTCTTAAACTCATTGTATTCATTTTGCATTAACACCCGTTAGATTTCTAGGCCTAAATCTTTTTCTTTAAGGGTAGAAATTAGGGATTTTAGGAGAATTAGGGCTTTTGCAAATTTGGGAATTTAGGCCTCGATTTGGGGTCGGATTCCAAAACTAATTACGTATTTGGGATCGTGAATGTATGGGTGATCGGGTTTTTGTCCGAACCTCGTGTTTTAACCAAGCGGGTCCAAGGTCGATTTTTGACTTTTTGGGAAGAATGATAGAAAACTCATAATTAAGTATTGGGGTTGAATTTTTTAGCATTTATTGATATTGTTGAGCAAATTATGTCTAGATAAATCGAATTGGAGAAGAATTCTAAAGGGAATGCAGTAAATTGAGGCTTGATTTTGGTCGTGGAATCCGAGGTAAGTGTTTGGCTTAACCTTAGCTTGAGGGAATAAGTATTGTGTCTTATTTGTTATGTGTTAGTATAATGTGCAACGTATAGGTGTGGTGACGAGTATCTATACGTTTGTGTCAAGCATGCCGTGAGTCGAATATTGTGATTTATGTGATGTTTCATTAAGCGTTACTCGAGTTTAGTTTGACAATTATCTATGTGGATGGTGTGTCTTTGGTATTGATCACTGTTGAGTATTGGCTCGAGTTGAGAATTACTACATGAAATTGAGTAACTAGGTAGACTAGTTATAGTTGTCTCCCTTGCCGGGATGATATTGATTCTACTGTTGACTCCCTTGCCAGGACGTTATGGCTTTAATATTGTTGTTTGTATTGTTGATTTCCATGCCGGATTGTTGTTATTGATTTTTTTTTGGTGAGGAAGAGTTTAAAGCATGAAGTGTGATGCCGTGCATCTATTTATTATTTGGGTGAGGATGAGAGTAAAAGAACGAAGGGTGATATCGTGCCATATTATGAAATTCAAAGCACGAAAGGTGATGTCGTGCCATTTCTATTGCTTTATTGTAAGGACGAGAGTAAAAGCACGAAGGATGATGTCGTGCATTCTATTTATTATTTGGTGAGGATGAGAGTAAAAGCACGAATGGTGATGTCGTTCATTCTATTTATTATTTGGTGAGGATGAGAGTAAAAGAACGAAGGGTGATGCCGTGCATTTGTTTTTTTGATGTTATTTCTGTTGTTTAAATTGATATCTAATTTGTTGCTTTACTTCTTATTTTCATTATTTGATATTTCCTCCCCTCAGTATGTTCCCCTTTCCTTGTATTTAGCTTCATAATTCTTGTTGCTATTATTCTCTCCGTATATGATTAAACTGCACAGGTTTAGTTGGTTGTCGTGTCCTAGCCTCATCATTATTTCACCGAGTTTAGGCTCGACACTTACGCAGTACATGGGGTAGGTTGTACTGATGCTACACTCTGAACTTTTCTGCAGATCCCGGTACAGGACCCTACGGACCTTAGAGTGGGGAAGCTACCTTCAGTCCTTTTGGAAATTCTGAGGTAGTCCTGCAGGCATCAGCAGGCTGTCCCCTCCTAATTTATTTCCACTATGTTTTTCTTTATTTTGAGACAGATGTATTTATTTTGTTCAGACCTTTATATGTAGTATTCATAGACAGCACATGAAGTTGTGACACCAATATCTAGGTTTAGTATTATGATTTTTGTAATGGCTTTTAATTTAGTTGTTAGACTTTGTTTTCTCTCGCACTTCTATTTCTGCTGATTTGTACATCACCTCTGATCTATTAAAAATTAATGAATAAGGTAAATCATCATTAACCTTGGCTTTCCTAGTGGGTTCAATGTTAGGTGTCATCACGGTCCCGACGGTGGGAAATTTGGGTTGTGATAAGTTGGTATCAGAGCACTAGGTTGCTTAGGTCTCACAATTCACGGACAAGCTTAGTAGAGTCTGAGCGATCGGTACAGAGACATCTCTACTTATCCCCAGACACTACAGAGTTTAGGATGACTACACATCTATTCTTCTCTGTCGTGCGATTTGATTTGTCAGAAATAAATGAATTTCTACTCTATTCTCTCGTAGATGGCGAGAACACGCGCTTGTTCATCCACTTATCAGCAGCCCGAGTCTCCAGTTGCAGCTCCTACGAGGGGCCGAGGATGAGTCCGAGATCATGTTAGAGGCCGAGGCCAAGGCATAGCTCATCCCAGAGCAGCAGCTCCAGCGGTGGAGCCTCAGGTAGAGTTTGCTGATGAGGTTCTTGCCCTGACAGTTCCGGTTGGACAAGCTCAGGTTCTCGAGGGGTTCATTGCCACCCCGGTACTCCAGGATGCTATAGTCCGTCTAGTGGGCCTCATGGAGAGCGTTGCTCAGGAAGGTTTACTTCCTACAGCACCAGTTGTCTCTCACACTGGGGGAGGAGCCCAGACTCCCGCTAGTCGCACTCCGGAGCAGTGGGCTTCTTAATTCCAGACTCCAGCACCTCAGACAACTGGGGTAGTTCAGTCGGGTATTGTGGTTCAGACCGGTGATGGTGTAGCTATGTTTGCTGATGCTTTGTGGAGGTTGGACCGGTTAACCAAGCTGTTTACTACTACTTATAACAGTGCGTCTTCAGAGGATCCCCAGGACTATTTGGATAGCTTCCACGAGGTTCTACGGAACGTGGGGATAGTGGAGACAAATGGGGTCGACTTTGCTACTTTTCTTCTGTAAGGTCCCGCCAAAACCTAGTAGAGAGATTATTGTTGTGCTAGACCAGCGGGATCACCGTCTTTGACTTGGACCCAGTTCTCCGATTTTTTTCTGGAGAAGTTTCTCCCTATCACTTAGAGAGAAGATTATAGGAGGCAATTTGAGCGTCTCCAGCAGGGTTCTATGACCGTCACTCAGTATGATACTAGATTCATTACCTTGGCCAGTCATGCTATTATGATACTTCCCACCGACCGAGAGAGGGTGGGGAGGTTTATTGAAAGACTAGCTTAGCAGATCAGATTGCAGTTGGCTAGAGAGGCAGGGAGTGATGTTTCCTTTCAGGATGCAGCCAATGTGGCCAGACGAGTCAAGATGTATCTATCACAAGGGAGTGGTTAGGGGTCAGACAAGAGGCCTCGTCAACTTGGCTGGTTCAGTGGTGTCTCATCTAGAGGCAAGGATTCTTTTGGTAGGGCCCATCCTCCTAGGCTGTTTCAGTCAACACTTCAGGTTTTTCGCAGTACTCCTAGTGGCCATGGTTCCCACATGCAGTATTCTGATCAGTTGCCCTACAGTGT
This sequence comes from Nicotiana paniculata, assembly GCA_005239505.1. Lineage (NCBI taxonomy): Eukaryota > Viridiplantae > Streptophyta > Magnoliopsida > Solanales > Solanaceae > Nicotiana > Nicotiana paniculata. The sequence continues at coordinate 9,003 of ML345605.1, read as the reverse complement.
ACCACTAGCTCCTATCAGTGTACCGCCGCTCCAGAGTTTTCAGGGTGGTTACTAAGGTTATCACGGTTACTTTTAGAGCCAACAGTCTCAGCAGCCGAGATCTTGCTATACTTGTGGTGGTCCGTGGCACCTTGCTAGATTTTGCCCTCGATCCTCGAGCAGTTCTCAGCACCAGGATTTTCATGCCATGGTTCCCCCACCAGGTGTTCCACCACCCATTTCGCCAGCCAAAGGTGCGAGTGGGGGTGTTAGAGGTGGAGGTCAGGCAGTTAGAGGTGGAGTTCAGGCAGTTAGAGGTGCAGGCCAGGCTACTAGAACTAGAGGTCAGCCAGCAGGAGGCCGTCCCAGGGGTGTAGTTCAAATTGATGAGGCCCAGCCCCGATGTTATGCTATTCTAGCCAGACCTGAGGCTGAGGCCTCCGATGCGGTTAGCACAGGTATGGTTTCAGTTTGCAGCAGTGATGCTTCGGTTCTATTTGATCCAAGGTCCATTTATTCCTATGTGTCATCTTATTTTTCTCTTTATTTGGTTATGCCTCATGATTTTCTGAGTAATCTTGTATATGTGTCTACACCGGTAGGTGATTATATCGTGGTAGATCATGTCTACCGTTCATGTGTAGTTGTTATTGGTTGTCTTGGGACCAGTGTATATCTTCTACTCCTTGATATGGTAGATTTCGATGTTATTTTGGAAATGGATTGGCTGTCTCCTTATCATGCCATCCTGGACTGTCATGCCAAGACTGTGACCTTATCATTGCCGGGGTTGCCTCGACTTGAGTGGAGAGGGACTCATGGTCATTCTTCCAGTAGGGTTATCTCATATATGAAGGCTCGTCGCATGGTCGAGAAGGGGCATTTGGCCTATTTGGCCTATGTTCGTGATTCTAGTGCCGAGGTTCCTCTATGGAGTCTGTGCCCATTGTCCGTGAGTTTCCAGAGGTTTTTCTTGTAGACCTACCAGGTATGCCAACCGATGAGGATATTGACTTTTACATTGATTTGGCTCCGGGCACCCAGCCCATTTCTAGTCCGCCATATCGTATGGCCCCGCTAGAGTTGAAAGAACAGTTGCAAGACTTTCTTGGTAAAGGCTTTATTAGGCCTAGTGTCTCTCCTTGGGGTGCACCGGTGTTGTTTGTTAAGAAGAAAGATGGGTCGATGAGGATGTGCATAGATTATCAGCAAATGAACAAGGTCACCATCAAGAATAAGTATCCATTGCCGAGGAATGATGACTTGTTTGATAGCTTCAGGGTGCCAAGGTATTTTCGAAGATTGATTTGAGATCTGGCTACCATCAGTTGAGGATTAGCACATCCGATGTCCCTAAGACAGCTCTTCTCACTTGGTACTGGCATTATGAGTTCTTAATAATGTCATTCGGGTTGCAAAATTCCCCAACTGCTTTCATGGACTTGATGAACCGAGTGTTCAGGCCTTATTTGGATTCCTTCGTGATTGTCTTCATTGATGATATTCTGATTTATTCCCGCCGCCGGGAGGAGCATGAGCAGCACCTTCGAGTCATTCTCCAGAAACTGAAGGATAGTAAGTTATATGGTAAATTTTTGAAATGTGAGTTTTGGTTGAGTACAGTTGTATTCCTGGGTCATGTTGTATCAGCGGAGTGTATTCAGGTGGATCCTAAGAATATTTCAACGTTTAAGGAATGGCCTAGACCCACATAAGCTACAGAGATCCAGAGTTTCTTGGGTTTGTCGGGTTATTACCGTCGGTTTATGGAGGGGTTTTCGTTTATTGCAGCCTCGATGACCAGGTTGACTCAGAAGGGTGCCCAGTTCCGGAAGTCGGAGGAGTGTGAGGCGAGCTTCCAGAAGCTCAAGACAGCTTTGACTATGGCACCAGTGTTGGTTTTGCCCGTAGGCTCAGGGCCATATACTGTGTATTGTGATGCATCTCAGGTTGGACTTGGTGTAGTGTGTATGCAGGATGGAAAGGTTATTTCATATACTTTGTGTCAGTTGAAGATCCACGAGAAGAATTATCCAGTTCATGATTTGGAGTTAGCAACCATTGTCCACGCGCTGAATATTTTGAGGCATTATCTGTATGGCGTGTCATGTGAGGCGTCCACATATCATATGAGTTTCAATATTTGTTCAAGCAGAAAGAGTTGAATTTGAGGAAAAGGAGATAATTGGAGCTGTTGAAAGGCTATGACATCAGCATCTTATATTATCCGGGGAAGGCCAACGCGGTGGCCGATGCTTTGAGTATGAAGTCATCCAGTATGGGTATCCTCGCTTATATTCCGGTCGGAGAGAAACCGCTTGCTTTGGATGTTCAGTCTTTACCCAATCGATTCATGAGATTGGATGTTACCGAGCCTCTCCGTAATCTATCTTATACAACTGCTCCTTCTTCATTATTTGATCGTATTCGAGATCGGCAGTATGATGATCCTCATTTGTGTGTCCTTAGGGACACGGTGCGGCACGGTGGTGCCAAGCAGGTTATAGTTGGTGATGATGGGGTTTTACGGATGCAGGGTCATATTTGTGTGCCCAATTTGGATGGACTTCGTGAGTTGATTTTAGAGGAGTCCCATAGTTCCCGGTACTCCATTCATCCGGGCGCCTCAAAGATGTATCAGGATTTGCGGCAGCATTATTGGTGGAGGAGGATTAATAAGGATAGTGTGGCATACGTATCTCGGTGCTTGAATTGTCAGCAGGTAAAGTACGAGCATCAGAGGCCTGGTGGATTGCTTCAGCAAATTGAGATTCCTGAGTGGAAGCAGGAGCGTAGCACCATGGATTTCGTTGTTGGACTCCCACGGACTCGGAGGAAGTTCAATGCAGTATGGGTTATTGTGGATAGGCTAACCAAGTCAGTGCATTTCATTCATTGGGTAGTTTCATATTCTTCGGAGAGATTGGCAGAGATCTACATTAGGGAGATAGTTCGTCTTCATGGTGTGCCCGTGTCTATAATTTCTAACTGACGTACGCAGTTTACCTCGCATTTCTAGAGGGCAGTTCAGCGTGAGTTGGTCACGAGGGTAGAGTTGAGCACATCATTTCATTCTCCGACGGACAGACAGCCCGAGCGTACTATTCAGATTTTTGAGGATATGCTTCGTGCCTGCGTCATTGACTTTTGAGGTTATTGGGATCAATCAAAAAGTCATCTCTCATTTTATAAGTCAAAACTGTGTTCCGAGGACTTAAAAACCTCCTTTTATCTCACCTTATTTTGCGTGCACTGTTCGGGCGTATATCCGGAAAGCTTTTATAGAAAAACTAAGAAAAATTCTAATTTTGCCTTTAAAATTATATTTAAGTTGACTTCGGTCAACATTTTGGGTTAACGGGCCCGGACCCGTGATTTGACGGTCCCGAAGGGTCGTAGGAAATATAGGACTTGAGCGTATGTGTCACGCCCCGAAATCCCAGCATCGGGCCATGATGGCGTCTAACGTTGAACCCGCTAGACAAGCCAACGTGTATAGGTAAAATAGAATATCAACATCAATTTACTAGGATAAATTAAACAGTTCACAATTTAACAGCGGAAATAAATATGGTTTCGAGCTAAATAAGGACATCATAATACAACAACGCGTAAATTTTCCCAAAACCTGGAGTCACAAACTCACGAACTGTCTGTAAGAGTGCTAAATACAAGTCTGAAAAGAGAATACATAGTGGTCTCTGAAACTAGAGGACAAACAAGACAGAAGTGAAGACAAAGGGATGGAAGAGACGCCAAGGCCCACGAACGCCAGCGGGTATAACTTCAAGCCTCTAGGATAAGCATGAAGACATTCCCACTAATGATTTCCTCCGGGTCCGATTAAGTAATCTGCACAGCATAATGAAGTGCAAGTGTAGCATCAGTACAACCGACCCCATGTAGTGAGTAAGTGCCGAGCCTAACCTGGGCGAAGTAGTGACGAGGCTAAGACACGACAACAAAATGTACCGGTGCAGTTCAATAGTATAGCAGAAACTAAACAAGAATACAATTACGGGGAGAACATGTTGGGGGTATTAGATAGCAAATACTGAAATGACAGAAACGAAAACAACAGCCCGAAATACATGAAAATAACAATGGGAATTGACTACACAGATTAAACAGTAAAAGACGAGGCACGACATGTCCCCTCGTGCGTAATAATAATATAAAACATGGAACAGAATGTCCCCTCGTGCATAGTAATATAAAACATGGCACGGAATGTCCCCTCGTTCATAATCAATATAAAACATGGCACGGAATGTCCCCTCGTGGATAATAATATAAAACATGGCACGAAATGTCCCCTTGTGCATAATAATATAAAACATGGCACAAAATGTCCCCTCGTGCATAATCAATATAACACATAGCACGGAATGTCCCCTCGTGCAGAATAATATAAAACATGGCACGAAATGTCCCCTCGTGCATAATAATATAAAACATGGCACGGAATGTCCCCTCGTGCATAATCAATATAAAACATGGAACGGAATGTCCCATCGTGCATAATAATATAAAACATGGCACGAAATTTGCTCTCGTGCATAATCAATATAAAACATGAGACGGCATCACCCTTCGTGATTTAACACTCTTCCTCACCCAAAAAACAATCACAAACAAGGGCAAGGAAATAAACATAGATAAAAAAAACTGAAATCCCGGCAAGGAAACATCCATTAAACAATTAAACCCCGACAAGGGAACATCAATTAAACAATTAAATCCCGGTAAGGGAACATTACAACGATGACCCGGCAAGAGTATATTTCAATACTCTTCCTCTTTCTTTCACTTCCATTTCCATGATTTATTCTATTACACGAGCCAATGCTCCAAAGGATGTAATTATCTCATTTTCCTTCATCATTCGTTTTACAATTTGAGCCAATGCTCCAAAAGAATGTAATTACTTCAAATTCCTTCACTATTCGTTTCACAATTTGAGCCAATGCTCCAAAGAATGTAATTATTGCATATTTCTTCATTATTCGTTTCACAATTTCAGCCAATGCTCCAAAGGATGTAATTATCTCATATTCCGTCATCATTCGTTTTACAATTTGAGCCAATGCTCCAAAAGAATGTACTTACCTCATATTCCTTTACATGCCCTTTACATCATATAGAAATCATCATTTAGGCATAGAAATTAAAACAAAGTCAGAATATTCACCAATGTATAGATACTCGTCACCATGCCTATACATTGAATTTGACAATTAGCAAATAGCAAATGATACTCAACTCCTATTCCCTCAAGCTAAGATTAGACAAAACACTTACCTCGGGTCCAAAATATAGCAATAAACCCTCTAACACCGCCTTTTCTTTAGTATTCAACTCCGGAATGGTATTATCTAAGCATAATCAACTCAAGTATATCAATAAGGATTCAATAATTCAATTACATATCCTAATTACCAATTTCCATGCATTCTTCCAAAATAACAAAATTCAACCCCGGGCCCGCTTGGTCCAAACACGAGGCTCGGACCAAAACCACGTCACCCATTCACCCACGAGCCCGAATACATAATTTGTTTTCAAATTCGAGCCACAAAAGAGGTCTAAATCAAGAAAATTCAAAAGGGCCTAACTTTACCCAAATTCCCAATTTTCTACTCTAATTTGCATGTTTTAATCTTAGAAATTCATGAGATATAGATGAAAAATGAAGGAAACGAGTTAAAATTTACTAACCCAAGAAGTTTTGGTGAAGTATGGCTTCAATGGATGCCTAAGGACCTTGGAGAAGATGAATTTCGTGAAGACTTATGAAAAATCCCGAAGCTACTGTTCTGAAAATAGTTATATACCACTGGGCAAAATTGCCCTTCGCATTCGCGGAAGGGAGGTCGCGTTCACGAAGGGTAGACTTGAAAGACCATCACATTCGTGAAAGGGTAAATGAGAACACGAAGAGTAAAGAGGCTGGGGTCCAGAAATTGGCCTACGCAAACGCGTGGGACATCACGCAAACGCGATGTAGAAGACCTGCAAAGCTACGGTAACGCGGCCAAGTGTACGCGAACGCGAAGAGGAAAAGAGGGATAAGTCCTCAGGGTCAAATAACCCTACGCGATCGCGAGGTAATGGATGCGAACGCGATGGAGGAAAAGCTTAAAGCTTTGCGAACGCGGAAGGGGCGTTGCGAACGCGAAGAATAAATGGACCTACAACTGCTGAAGCCAAAAACCAGCAATCTTCCTAAGTTCAAAATCACTCTGAGACACTTCCGAAACACTCCCGAGCCTTCGGGGCTCCTAAAAAATCACATGCACTAACTCAACAACATCCTACAAACTTAACCGTGCGATCAAATCGCCAATATAACATAAAAAATAACGAATCAACTCTCAAAATCACTAGCTTTTCTTCAAACTTTATAAACTTCCAATTATAGAGTTTTAAGTCCGAAACACGTCAAACGACGTCCAATTTCAACCAAACTTCACAGAAATATCTTAAACTACATATAAGACCTGCACCGCGCGCCGGAACCAAAATACGGGCCCGATACCAACACATTCTAACCAATTTCCATTTCACTTTTCTTTAAAAATTTCATTCAAAAATTCATTTCTCGGGCTTGGGACATCGGAATTCGATTCCGGGCATACGTCCAAGTCCCATATTTTCCTACGGACCCTCCGGGACCGTCAAATCATGGGTCCGACTACGCACCCGGACTGCGCACGCAAATCTAGGAAACTACAGATGAGGTTTTCAAGGCCTCGAAAGTACAAAATGGGTAATAAAATAGGTGATAACCCCTTTGGGTCGTCAAATTCTCCACCTCTAAAAGAACCGTTCGTCCTCGAACGGACAGAAGAAGGAAGTACCTGAGTCGGGAAATAAATGAGGGTAACAGCTCCGCATATCGGACTCGGACTCCAAGGTCGATGCCTCAGGAGGCTGACCTCTCCACTGAACACGAACAAAAGGGAAACTCTTGGATCTCAACTGACGAACCTGCCGGTCTACAATAGCTACCGGCTCCTCCTCATAAGATAAGTCCTTGCCCAACTGGAAAGTGCTGAAATCTAGCACGTGGGCTGGATCGCCGTGATACCTCTGAAGGATGGACACATGAAAAACTGGGTGTACGTCTGATAAGCTAGACGGCAATGCAAGTCTATAAGCCACCTCTCCTGTCACACCTCCTTTTTCACTCGGTAAGGGTAATAAGGGAGTTCTTCCACTTTAAATGACATTATTCGATTTTTTTTTAGATTTTTTTTTTTCGTTTTCAAAGTCGCCACCCGGATTTTTTACGGTGTCCTGGGACACCATTTATTTTAGAAATCTCAAAACAGAGGAATTTTGACTCCGTTTAAAGTCTGCGAAACCAGAAGACCAGGTAAGGAATTCTGTTAACCCGGGAGAGGGTGTTAGGCATTTCCGGATTTCGTGGTTCTAGCACGGTCGCTTAAAGATTCATACTTGGATTATTTTATCTAATTACTCATTTTAGGACCTATATGCATTTATCTTTTACCGCTTTTAATTATTTGATTTATCTAAAGGTTTACCTTAATGCGAGCTACGCGTACGTATACTCGTTCAGTTTAGTGTATTAAGAATCGTGTCGCGCGTATGTGTATAAAACTCTTACCACTTAGTTTATTTAAAAAAAAGTTTGATCAAAGTCGTGCGGACGCGTACCTTGAATTTATTTGGAAAAAATAACGAGATCACATCATGCGAACATGTACGCGATCACGATAGTAGATTAAATACGCACCTAAGCATTCTACGGATGTTTCGTGAGTTGATCATTTCCTATGTGTTTGAGTCTTCTTGTGAAAGTCTAAAGTTTATGAAATTTATGTGGAAGGAACAAAGATGATTGATTATTTATAAGATGAGCTAGCTTATGAATTGTCATGAAAATGGACTAGCTCTGAAAATGGATCAACAGTATGTAAATGAGCCTGACACAATTTCAGCTTATAGGCCCAAAATTTCTTTCCCTTAATATTAAACCCACAATCAATGTAAAGATTTGAGTAATTTGCATATTAAATTACAAACCTGGACACTCAAGTCTACCAAGTTAGAGACAAACTTTTTATTAAACATATAATACTACTGACATCACTCAGAACTGTATACCACATTAATTTTAAATTGAAAACACATAAGAGCTTACAACATGAAATCAAACCCATTTGAAAACCAAAAACATGTCCAATTTATAGCATTTGAATCTGAGCATACTTACACTAAGAAGATTACATACTAACTTTAGTTATTAATGTAAACAAAGGCTCAAAATATCAAATCAAATAAATAAATAAAATCAAAGAACATTCAACTAAAATATAGAATCAAAATAGAAGATTAGGCAAAAACCAAGTAGATCAAATATATTATTGGGATCTTAGATGGAAATGGACCTTGTGATGAAAATTGTATAGCAACAACGAAAAAAGGGCCGGCTCTGAGCCGATGACTGGAATCGAACAGAGAATCACGAACGAAAAACCTGGGATCAGCCACCTCTCGAACGGGATCTCGCCGGCGACTTCGCCATGGATTCTACCATTTGGTGCGTAAGAAAAGGGCTGTTTTGGAGCTGATTTTCAGAGCCATTTTGAGAAAAATTTGTAGCTTCTTTGGACTGGTTTTTCAGCTGGTTTAGTTTCTCCTTTTGGTTGGATTTTGCTGAGCTTTTGCTGGTGTTTATGGGAGCTAAGGTGTGAGGAAGATGAGTGAAAAAAGGGGAGTGCAGTAGCTGCGTTCTTAGCTCTTTTTTGCAGATCTCCTTCTTCCTCGTTTGTTTGTGTGTGCTAGTTAGAGATGGAAAATCAGAGAGAGGGGGTTAGGTATGTGTTTTTGGTCCAAGAGCCCGTCCTCCTTCGGTCTTCTTTTTATAAAGAAATTTTAGTAGTTTTGTTTTTTGGTTGCATTTGGAGTGGGGAACATGGGTTTTGAAGTTGCAGGTTAGGGATAGTGGGGGAAGAAACATGAGGGAGTGGGAAGTTTGGGAAGGCTTTTATTTTA
>MDKI01068355.1:0-11895 GCA_005239505.1 Nicotiana paniculata | reverse complement strand
AAGATTGACAAATGTCTGACCAGTTGAACCAGATCCATCAGAGCACACATACTTGACCTGACGCGTTGGCACATGAACCGTATATGCATAGGGGATGAATGCGATTGTGAAGTATTAATGAACAAAGAGAGTGTCTCCTAATGCGAAAAGGTTGCAAATTGATAAGAGAATAGAAGTTGAATTCAATAAGGACAGTAACAAAGGAAGGAAGTTGAGTTTAATACGAACTCTTTCTCCCAGGAAGAGTTCTACCAGAACTGAACGACAAACTCAAAAACTGACTATAAATAATTGAAGTATTCTTGCTTGAAAAAAACGAACGCACAAGTGCAGAAGTGAATCAAGATCTGAAAGCAAAATTCCCAGAGATTTTGCAAGCAAAATTACTGTGCGATATAAAGGCTACAGACCAGCTAGAAGAACCAGTTCCATCTGTTTGTCATTGAGTCTAGTTGGTTGTAGTAGGTGATTTAATATTGTATCTTTTCAGCTTTCATAGAAGCAATTGTAATAGGTACACATTGGTTAAGTTAGAGTTAACTTGAAGCTTTTAGAAATTAGCTAGAGGCTAGTTACTACGAAGGGATTAGAGTTAGTCCTAGGATTACAAAAGAGTTTATTTTTTAAGTCCGTTTGGCTCAGAGTTTTAGTGAAGAGTTTGAGCAAATCCTACTGAGGAGTAGGTCGTATTTTTTTCACCTTTTGAGCCAGGTGTTTTCCACGTAAAAATCTTTGTGTTTTTACTTTAATGCTTTTATTATTCCACAACAGTAGAAGTTGGAACACCAAGAAGAACCATGTTCTTCTAGAGAGACAACACTCAATAAATTGGATACCACACACATTAACCTATCTTCTTGTGTGGTATTGACGTCTAAAACATCAATAGCAAAGGCAAAGAAGCATGAAGCCGATTCTAAGCTACTAGCCTCTTCTGACGACGACGACGACGATGACGGCAGCAATAGTGGGTCCGAGAATGATGAGGGACCCGAGGAAGAAGCTGCCCTCGAGGAATGAGTCACCCCCGAAAATAGCTAGGATCCTTGTATTTTGCTTTATTTTTGTGTAGGACCCTGGTTGGTACTTTGTAAATACCTTCATTTATATGTATAAAAATCTTTTCTTTTTTGAATTTCGTCTCAATTTTTGACTTGTGAAATGCCCTGTAACAAATTTTGATACACTTCATGCCTGGTGAAAAATATGTTTGAGACTTCGGATTTTAGGCAACTTGGACGAAGCCAAAATAATGTTGCCTTCGTAGTCGAGTGAGGATGAACTCTCGAAATCAAACAATATAATGTCCCTTAGGCTCTTGAATAGGTCCAATATGGCCTCAGAAGAATGGCTTTTTCCCTTTTCGGCTTTAAAAAATTTAAACATATAGGAATTTGTTACGCCTTATCATGAAGTAAGTTCGTACCCATTGGGTTTTTTCGGGATCTAATATTATCAAAACCCTTTGCTTTTTATGCCTTTGCACAAGTTTGTATGAAATTTGTTAGAAGGTTCAAACAGTTCGATACCTTTTAAGGTTTTTCGAGGGCCGTTACTATCGCTTTGGTTATTTTTCCGGGGGTAGACTTTTTAACCAGTTTATTAATAAATTCGAACGCCTGTTTTCATTATGGAATTCGGACATCTCCGAATCGCGTTAGTTTGTCCGTGGCCTTGGGGTCTGCCTTTTGGGTTTATTTTCTCAATTGTACTTTGAACTTGTTCAAAAGTGTTAGTCTTCGAGTAAGGTAACCTTGGCCTATAAAATCGAGGGTTGCCCTTTTAAGGTCTTATGGTCTCGAAGTTTAATAGTTCGAACATGTCAATGTTTTTACGGTAGTCCCCGAGTATGAGGTTGATTTTCCGAAGTTTAGTTGTAATCGGCCCTTGGTACAGTTTCCACAATAAATAATAAGTATGGAACTTGTAAAGTAGAAATTTTATTAAGGTACAATACATCTAGTAAGAAAAAAATACTTCTTTCAATAGTTCATACATGCATACATGTTTTTCCACTAGGGATCGAGCGATCTACATGGACACGTTTTATTTGACCGTTTGGTCCTTAACAAATTTTTTCTATTGAGGCCGCATTGACATGAAATATTTTCCTTGGAAACATAACATCCGAGGGTGATGCCCCCCAGTATTTGAGGTCGATTGTACATGTAACAACCCGGACGGTCGTTTTGAGAATTTAAGCTCTGTTTAGTGTCATAAGGCTTTGAGAAGCTTCACATTATGTATATCAACCTGTGTGCATGGTTGGATTCAGTTACCGGATGATTCAGAGTCGAATTGGAAGAAGGATTCTAGTTTTGGAAGCTTAAGCGGTGAAATTTGATCGAAATTTGGCTTTTTGTGTAAACGGCTCCGAAATAAGTTTTGGATGATGTCAAAAGCTTCGTATGGTGATTTTGGACTTACGCGCACGTTCGAGTTTGGATTTGGAGGCCCGTAGAGTAATTTGAGGCAATTAGGCGAAAGTTGGGAAAAATTTGAAGTTTGTAAATGGAGAAGTTTGACCCACAATTGACTTTGTGATATCGGGACCGTAATGCGATTCTGAGAGTTGGATCAGCTCCGTGATTTCATTTGGTACTTGTTTGCAAAATTTGGCGTCATTCTGGGTTGAATTGATAGGTTTCGGCACGAGTTTTAGAAGTTGGAAGATTCGAAAGTTCATAAGCTCGATTCATGGTGCGATTCATAGTTTTATCGTGGTTTGATATGATTTTAGACCTCGAGAGGGTACATTTTAGGTCATAGAACTTGTTGTCATGCTTGGACGAGGTCTCGAGGGCCCCGGGCGTGTTTCTGATGAGTAGCGGATGATTTCCATGGTTTTGGAGAGGGCTGAGTTCTGGTGTAATCACACCTGCGGACCTTGGTCGCATGTGCGATGGTCGTAGGTGTGATGGAGGAGGCGCAGGTGTGGGAGGAGCTGGTCTAGGCAGTCTCCGCAGATGCAGAGAATTGGAGCGCACGTGCGGTGCCGCATGAGCGGATTCTTGGGGACAGAAGCGGAGTGGAGCGTAGGTGCGGTTGGCCATGCGCACCTGCGATTGCGCAGATGCGGCTAAGTTTTTCGCAAGTGCGGAAGTCCTGGAAGATTCATATAAGTCGAGGGTTGTCTATTTTTCTTCATATGTTGAGTTTTGGACTCCGGATTTGGCAGCGATTTTTGGGGGTTTTCAAGCTAATTGATTGGTTATTTTGGTGAGATTTGAGCCATTTAGAGGTATTTTTACCCGAGGAGTTAATTTTAGAGTACTGCGTAGTCGTCTTTGAGGTAAGTATCTTTCCTAACCTTGTGTGGGAGAACTACCCCCTTAGGATTTGAGTCTTCTATGTTGATTGTAGTCCGTATCCGTGAGGTGACGAGTGCGTGCTCAAACTTATTTGTGGGAAGTTGGCCTTTAGGATTCTTAGGTCCTTATATTTACCGTGTATGAAGTTGTTCTTGACATGTTGGGTTGCTACTTGTTAGTTTCACTTCTACATGCTTTGATTAAAGATAAATGCTTTAGGATTCCCTCTTACTGTCTAATTGAAGCTTATTTGACTTAATTGAAGATTTTACCCTTCTATCGTCATGCTATATTTTTCATAAACTGCCTATCTTTAATTAAAATCACTACGTCACTGAGGTTAGTCTTGATACTTACTGGGCACCGTCGTGGTGTGCTCATACTACACTTCTGCACACTCTTGTGCAGATCCAGGTATTGATCGTTAGTAGCTGTGCGGATTCTTGCTGAGGAGACTCAAGGTAAACCTGATGCTATCTTTGTAGGAGTCAGAGTCACCTTCTTAATTTATATTCAAACTGTTTTCACTCATTCCCAACAGTTGTATTTAGAAGTTGTAGCGAATCTGTAGAGCTTATGACTTGTACTACTGGTTTTGGGAAATTATAAATTCTGTAATGATTTTTATATCGAGACTGTTAGATTTCCTTTATTATTGTTGTTATTCAATAAATGTTAGGCTTACCTAGTCCGTAAGACTATGTGCCATCACGATACCCAACAGAGGGGAAATTGGGTCATGACAAGTTAGTGTCAGAGCTCTAGGTTCATAGGTGCTACGAGTCACAAGCGAGTTAAATAGAGTCTTGCGGATTGGTACGGAGACGTCCGTACTTATCTTCGAGAGGCTACGCAACTATTAGGACAATTTCACTTCATTGCTATCGTGCGAGTTCATTGATCTTGAAGTATGAAGTTTACCATTCCATTCTCTCATAGATGGTTAGGAAACGAGTTGCGGTTCCTGATGATGTTACCCCCAAAGCAGATGTCGCTAGGGTCAGAGGTAAAGGCTGACAAGGAGCACGTGTCGCAGCTAGGGTACCTACAGTAGCAGCAGTTGGGTAGCCACTAGTAGTTCTAAATCGGGGGAAAGTACCGTAGGTGCCTGCTGTTACCTTCAGACTTCAGAAGACTTTAGCACAGTACCTGAGCAAGTTTGGTACGTTGGCTCAGGCGGGGTTGATTCCGGTTGCACCAACTACTTCACATACGGGAGGAGGAGCCCAGACTCCTGCCGCCCACACCCCAGAGCATCGAGTTCACGTTGGTCAGGTTCCAGACGTCACTATGACACAACCTGTGGTTCCAGTTCAGCTCTTGGTCAGGGCAGCAACATCTGAAGAAGGGCAGCTTAGATTTGCAAGGTTCAAGAGATATAAACCTCCTATATTCAGTGGCTTGGCTTCAGAGAGTGAATAGGGTCTTCTGGAGGAGTGCAATAGCATCCTCCGCACTATGGATATTGTTGAGACGAGTGAGGTTGCTTTTACTACGTTCCAGCTTAATGGAGCGGGTTATCAATGGTGGTGGGCCTATGAGTTGGGTAGCCCGGCCGATGCAGCTTCACTTACATGGTTTTAATTTTCAGAGATGCTTTTGAGAAAGTTTGTACCTCAGTCCCTTCGGGATGCATGGCGCGTGGAGTTTGAGCAGTTGCGTCAGGGCACTATGTCAGTATTTGAGTAAGCCGTCAGATTCAGTGATTTGGCCAGACATGCACCTGCCTTGGTTGCTACGGTTAGAGGTCGAGTCCGTAGATTCATTGAGGGACTCAGGCATGATATTCGGTTCAACATGACCCGAGTGTTGGAGTCAGATGCCTCGATTCAGCAGGTGGTAGGGATCGCTCGCCGGTTAGAGGGCATGTGGGACCGGGAGCGAGAGGATATACGAGACCAAGAGAGAGAGTTCAGGGAGGCGAGTAGGCCTTGTGAACCAGAGAGATCTGTTGGTCCTTATTTTGGAGGTAGGGTACGACATGGTAGAGGCTTTGTGGATCAGCCAGTTAAGTTTGCACTTCCAGCTTCGCGTAGTGTTTTAGGTGTTCATGGGTCTCACGGTACTCATACGTTGCAGTTTCCACCACCACGTCAGCAGAGGGGTTGCTTTGAGTGTGGAGATATCTTCCATATGGTGAGAGATTGTCCCATGCTTTGGGCTAGTATGTCACAACTGGGTATTCAAGTGAGTAGAGGGAGCCCAAGAGGGGGAGGCCTGGATCGTTGATGTGTTTCATATAGAATGCCTGAGGCTATTGTGCCAGATGTTATCATATAGTTATGTTTTGACTTGTTGCACAGGAGCACCATTCGTATTTTTGTTTCGGTTCTGCTTGTCAGGACGAGTTCCCTTATTTGTTGCCACTTATGGGTGAGTTTCATGATTAGCACTCTATTTATGTGTTTGCCTTGATTGGAGATTCTAAGAGTGGTAGCCCGTGTCTATTATTTGTTTTTATTCATCATTGAGAGTGGTGATACTAGAGGTGAGTCCTTGTTGTTCATCATGGTAGACTTGATGTGATTTTTCCTAAGTATTTTGGTTACGAGCTGTAATCTGATGCTCTACCAGAGTGAGAGTTCAGTGAGTGTTGTGATTTTTTTTGGCAGAGCTGAGTTAATCTAAGATTTCAATTGGTATAATACATATATATATATATATATATATATATATATATATATATATATATATATATATATATATATATATTCAATATGTGATTTAGAGTTGACGGCGAGACTCTCGTGATCTCTTGTGATTCAATATGTTTGAACCGAGCTGAGTACCGCAATGGAAGTTATAACAGGATGGGATCCTTGTGTTTTTTTCATATGATTTATTTCTTTCCTTGTTATATTGTTTTTGTAGGTTAGTATTGATAGAGAGTTTTGCTTGTCGGGCTTTTTTGGTAGTTCCCTTATGTGTTTCTCTTGTCATATTCAGTCATTTTCGCTCTGTGCTTCTTGAGTTTTAGCTTGCGAGGTGTGTGCCCGGTGGTGTTAGTTTTGGTTTGGTGATTTGGGTGTCTAATTATGTGGTCTTCGTGTTTCTTGCATATTATCAATGTTATGGAGGTTTGAAACAGAGTTCTTTCAGATTTGAGGCTAATTGCAGTGCTGGGTTGATTTCTGGCTGCTATTGTGATTAGAAGTTTTATTATAAGCCTATGTGTGGTGTGTTATATTGTGTGGTCTTACCTTGTGGGTGTAGGCATGAGTTGATGCAGCTTGTTGAGATCGATACCGGATATGAATTTAGAATCGGGTTTCTTGGAAATGAATGGAAGGTGAGAATTTGATGTATGAGGCCTATCGGTGTTGGTAGAAAGACTAAATTGCAGTTGAGATGGTGTCATCAGGCTCATGTAGATGAGGGTGACGTGGGATCACCCGCAGGTGTATGTGAAAGTGCGCATTAAGTGATTTGAATACTTTGAGGCGAATTTTGGCACGTTCGAGGATGAATGTTTGTTTTAAGAGAGGGAAAATGTAACAATCCGGCCGGCCGTTTTGAGAATTTAAGCTTTGATCGATGGCATAAGTATTTGAGCAGTTTCACATTATGTATATCGACCTGCGTGCATGATTGGATTCAGTTACCGGATGATTTGGAGTCGATTGGAAGAAGGATTCTAGTTTTGGAAGCTTAAGCGGTGAAATTTGATCGAAATTTGACTTTTTGTGTAAACGGCTCCGGAATAAGTTTTGATGATGTAAACAACTGCGTATGGTGATTTTGGACTTAGGCGCACGTCCGGATTTGGATTTGGAGGTTCGTAGAGTAATTTGAGGCAATTCGGCGAAAGTTGGAAAATTTTGACGTTTGGAAAAAGGAGAAGTTAAATCCACAATTGACTTTTGTGATATCAGGGTCGGAATGTGATTCCAAGAGTTGGAGCAGCTCCGTGATGTCATTTGAGACTTTTTTGCAAAATCTGGCATCATTCCAGGTTGAATTGATAGGTTTCGGCACGAGTTTTAGAAGTTCGAGAATTTGAAAGTTCATAAGCTCTATTCATGGTGCGATTCGTAGTTCCTCGTGGTTTGATATGATTTGATACCTCGAGAGGGTCCATTTTAGGTCATATAACTTGTTGGTATGCTTGGACGGGGTCCCGAGGGCCCTGGGTGTGTTTCGGATGAGTAGAAGATGATTTTCATGGTTTTGGAGAGGGATGAGTTCTGGTGTAATTGCACCAGAGGGAAATAATGTTGTGCCAAGAGGTAGATTTATTTCCTACCTTAAATATTCAAAGATGATCAGAAAAGGGTGCATCTACCATTTGGTCTGGGTTGCGGACACCACTTCAGAGGTGCCTGCTCCCGAATCTGTGCCTATTGTGAATGAATTTCTTAAGATATTTCCGGGCGAGCTTCTTGGGATTCACCAGATAGGGAGATCGATTTCTGGATTGATGTATTGCCAGATACGCAGCCAATATCTATTCCACCTTACCGAATGGTTCCTATAGAGTTGAGAGAGTTAAAAGAACAATTGAAAGATCTATTAGAAAAAAGTTTCATTCGGCCAAGTGTGTCGCCTTGGGGCACATTGGTTTTTTTTGTCAGAAAGAAAGACGGATCGCTTCGGATGTGTATTGATTATCGACAGCTGAACAAGGTCACCATAAAAAACAAATACCCATTGCCTCGGATAGATGATTTGTTCGACCAGTTGCAAGGTGCAAAGTTCTTCTCAAAGATTGATTTGCGGTCCGGGTATCACCAGTTAAAAATCGAGGAACATGATATTCCTAAGACTGCCTTCAGGACTCGATATGGGAACTTTGAATTTCTGGGTCTTTTGGGCTAACCAACGCCCCGACAACTTTTATGGATCTTATGAATCGGGTTTTCAAACCGTTTCTCGACTTCTTTGTGGTTGTCTTCATTGACGATAATCTTGTTTATTTGCGGAGTCAGGAGGATCATACTAATCACCTCAGGGCAGTTCTGCAGACTCTTCATCAGCACCAATTGTATGCAAAGTTTTCAAAATGTGAGTTTTGGCTAGAATCAGTCACCTTTTTGGGCCATGTTGTTTCCAGGGAAGGGATTCGGGTTGATCCCCAAAATATTGCAGCGGTGAAGGATTGGCCTAGGCCAACGACCCCGACAGAGATTTGCAGTTCCTTGGGTCTAGCTGGGTATTATTGGAGGTTCGTGGAGGGATTCTCTACTCTCGCCTCCCCATTGACTAAGCTGACGCAGAAAGCAGTTAAGTTCCAGTGGTCCGATGCTTGTGAAAAGTGTTTACGGGAATTGAAATTTAGATTGACTTCGGCACCAGTGTTGACCTTGCCAGAAGGATCAGAGGGATTTGTTGTTTATTGTGATGCTTCAATGGTTGGTTTGGGGTGTGTGTGCTGATGCAGTGCGGGAAGGTAATAGCGTATGCTTCAGGACATATCAAGAATCACGAGAAGAATTATCAGACGCATGATTTGGAGCTCGCGGCGGTTGTGTTTGCATTACAAATCTGGCGGCATTATCATTATGGGGTCCATGTGGACGTGTTCACAGACCACAAGAGTCTTCAGTATTTATTCAAGCAGAAGGAGTTGAACTTAACGCAGCGGAGGTGGTTACAATTGCTCAAGGACTATGATATGAATATTTTGTACCATCCAGGGAAGGCAAATGTGGTAGCCGAAGCTCTTAGTCGGAAATCCATGGGTAGCTTGGCACATTTGGAAGCCGGTCAGAGGATTGTTGCTCGGGAAGTTTATCAGTTGGCCAGTTTGGGGGTCTGTCTTTCGGCCTTAGATGAGGGGAATGTCGTGGTGCGTAATGGAGCGGAGTCTTCGCTTGTAGCAGAAGTCAAGGGAAAGCAATTCAGGGATCCTGCTTTGGCACAATTGAGGGAAGCAATTTTGAATCACAAGACTTCAGCATTCTCACTCGGCAATGATGACGGTGTCCTGCGGTGTCAAGAAAGGTTATGTGTTCCATATGTGGATGATATCCAGGAAAGGGTGATGGTAGAGGCTCATAATTCCAGGTATTTCGTACACCCAGGTTCTACGAAAATTTATCACGATCTCAAGGAAATTTATTGGTTGAATGGTATGAAGAGGGGTGTGGCGGACTTTGTGGCTAAGTGTTCAAATTGTCAGCAAGTGAAGGCCGAGCATCAGATGATCGATAGGTTGACGCAACTTATGGAAATACCAATGTGGAAATGGGAGATGATCAATATGGACTTTGTGGTGGGGTTACCTCGCACTCCACGTAGGTTCGACTCTGTTTGGGTAATAGTGGATCGGCTCAAGAAATCAGCTCACTTCTTGCCAGTCAAGTCCACCGATACTGCAGAATGGTACACTCAGTTGTATATCAAAGAAATAGTCAGACTCCATGGCACTCCAGTTTCTATTATCTCGGATCGAGGGGCCCAGTTCACAACTAACTTTTGGAAAAAATTTCAGCAAGGTTTGGGTACTCAGGTAAATCTCAGCACAACATTCCATCCACAAACTGATGGGCAGGCAGAGCGGACTATTCAGACGCTTTAAGATATGTTGCGGGCTTGTGTATTAGATTTCAAGGGTAGCTGGGATGAACGCTTGCCGCTTATAGAATTTGCTTATAATAACAGTTTCCATGCTAGTATTCAGATGGCCCCATTTGAGGCATTGTATGGAAGGAGGTATAGGTCTCCGATTGGATGGTTCGAGGTTTGCGAGGTGGAATTTTTAGGACCAGACCTTGTGCACCAAGCTATGGAAATAGTTAAAGTCATTCAGGAAAGGATGAAGTCTGCTCAGAATCGTCAGAAATCCTATGCGGACGTTTGTCGAAGAGATTTGGAGTTTCAAGTAGATGATTGGTTATTCTTGAAGGTGTCTCCCATGAAGGGAGTAATGCGGTTTGGGAAAAAAGGGAAATTGAGCCCAAGGTATGTCGGGCCATATAGGATTTCTCAAAGGATATGACAGGTGGCTTATAGGATGGAATTGCCCCTGAGATGTTATTAGTGCACCCGGTGTTCCATGTGTCTATGTTGAAGAAAGTGGTTGGAGATCCATCAACTATCGTGCCAGTTGAGACTATTGAACTTAATGAAGAATTATCGTATGAAGAAGTTCCGGTTGCTATTCTTGATAGGCAAGTCCGTAGATTGAGGAACAAAGAAATTGCTTCAATTAAAGTGTTGTGGCAAAGTCAACAAGTTGAGGAAGCCAAGTGGGAAGCGGAAAATGAAATGAAAGAAAAATACCCCTATTTGTTTGAATAAGTCTAGTAGTGATCGTGCAAACTGTCATCTCTAAGCAATTATAGGTTATGTTCAGTTTTGTGCAAAAACACCCTATTTTTCCCTAATTGCTCTACTAGTGTAACTTCTCAAGTCTTGCCATAATTGTGTATGTTGTGACTATTTGAGTAATGTGCAACCCCTTGGAGTAAATGAAATTATGTGAAACTCATGTGATGGTTAAATGATTAATTGAAGTGTATATGGCATGTTGGAGTAATTGAATTATATGGGACTTGTCGAGGTGACCAAATTATGTGCAAGGCCATGAAATAACTAGTTATGCGTGGAATTGGTTAAGAACATGTGTTTCGGGGCTCTCTGACAGGTGGATAGTCCTAATTACAGAGGAAACTCTGGCGAAATTTTCGGAATATATCGAAGTTAGTAAAAAAATTGAGGGTTGGCATATTGTGTTTTCAAAACCAAATGATTTCCCGATCCTCATTCGAGGGCGAATGATTTTTAAATGGGGGAGGATGTTAAGACCCGTAAAATTTCTATGTCTAAAATAATGCCCGAATAGGTGCCTGTGCTGTTATAACTGTAGAAATTCTTAAAACGGTCCTATTTTGAGTAAAAAGTATCCAGAACTTGAAAGATTAGATTTTTCAGAAAATGCGCGTTATGCGACGCAATATGCGATTGCATAATAGGTATGCGGGCTGCATAGTGGCCGCATACCTGGACAGGCTACTGTCCAAATTGAGGAGAACTATGCGGCCCAGAATGCGATCGCATTTTGGGTATGCGGACCGCATAGTTGTCGCATTCTTGCCCCATGATTTTTGCAAGGGAGGTTATGCGACGCACTATGTGATCGCATAACAGGTATGCGGACCGCATAGTTGTCGCATTCTTGCCCCATGATTTTTGCAAGGGAGGTTATGCGACGCACTATGTGATCGCATAACAGGTATGCGGACCGCATAGTGGTAGCATACCTGGGCAGTGTGGTTCACATTTTGGCCCATTTGAAGGCCAACTATGCAATAGGAATGCGGACCGCATAGAGGGAATGCGATCGCATTCCTGACCGCATTTCTGTGTCGGGGATCCTATTTTCCAAATTTAAAACCCGACCCCCTGTTTTATAAAACACCCTTTCCCTTCATTTTTAACGATTTTCTGACCAAAAATAGAGTGAGAAAAAGAGAGTTCTTGAGAGAGAAGGTTTCAACATCATCTAATTTGATTTTCCAAAATCACTTAAGCCCAGAAATTATCGAGTTATTGTCATATTCTTCACTCAAAGAGGTAAGTGTTCACCCTATTTCCCCAATTTCTCAGATTTTGGGTAAGAATAAAACACACATTGGTTGGTTCT